>LR544349.1:67969-210609 GCA_900536305.3 Caenorhabditis sp. 40 LS-2015
CCCCCCCCCCCCCCCTTTAGACGGAAGCTTAAGGAAATGGTGCCATATCTCATAAGGGGTGTCTAACTCAATTAGCACCCCTCACCACCCGCCGAAACGGGTCCCATATGCAGCCGAGACAATACGGACGACCACTAAAGCGATCCGATTCAATTATGTATAGACTTTCGTGTAAATATCATCATCCTCCTCATCATCATCACCATCGTCACTTCCATCATCACAAGGGGTGGGGTTCAAAGTGGCATACGGTAAAGGGGGCGGGGCGTAGCCTAGGGCCGATTATAAATATCCCTATCCAACGACCGGCATCCTCACTTTATCATGACTCTGCTCTACCAAGTGGGGTTATTACTCCTCGTGGCAGCTAGTTTCAAGGTTGGCGAGCCTCTTTCGTTAAATGTTCTAGTTTCTTTTTGTGATTTCAGGTGTCAGCGGAATGCTGCACACCGGGAGCCACGTCAGACTTCTGCACGGTGTTCTCGATGCTCTCCACTATGGAACAAAATGAAGTGATGAGCTATTTAGGTGAGTCGAAATTTGAAAGCTTTTTGTATTGGGGAGTGTTCTGGGGGACTCTGAATATGTATAACTGTTGTCGGAGCAGTATTGAGCTTGAGGTTCGTGTAGTCTCTTTGTGGAGTCTCTGGAACAGGTTTTTCGAAAACTGTTGGCGAAAATCTGACCAGTTATTTTTCAAGAAATTAGTTACAAAACGATTCAATTGTTTTCTATTTGTTCTCTGTTTCTTCTCATTATCATGAATCTGCAATTTTTATGCCGTATAGTTTTCCAAAGGTTTAGCTACTTCAAATAGCTACTTTCAAGCTTGTAAAAATCACAAACTTTTAATGCACATGGCTCAAGACAACCTACTGGAACTCGAAAATTAGGGTTTTATGTATACAGATTTGCCGGGGTAATTTTACAGAATCGCCCCCCACACCGCATTCACCCCCAACTTCCCGCAATCACCCCCCAACCAGTCTGTTGTTTGGCCCATGTTGAGGTGGGGGGCTATTGAGGGTGGGGGATGAATCTGTAATGTTAACATAACACAAAAGCCCCCCCACACGTTGGAATGGGGGGTGAAAGTGTAACTGTAGGTAATCTTTCATGATCACCCCCCACGCAGTTACAGAATCACCCCCCAAAGTTGTGTTCCAGAATCACCCCCCATTCCAACGTGTGGGGGGCTTTTGTGTTATGTTAACATAACAGATTCATCCCCCACCCTCAATAGCCCCCCACCTCAACATGGGCCAAACAACAGACTGTGTGGCGGGAAGTGCGAGAAGTTGCGGGATAGGGGGCGACCACTATTTTTTTGGGTTTTTTTTCTAAGCCTTTTAGAAGTTGGAAGTTTGAGAATTATATCTGAATCGTCCCCCCTATTTCAGAATCGTCCCCCCTATTTCAGAATCGTCCCCCCTATTTCAGAATCGTCCCCCCTATTTCAGAATCGTCCCCCCTATTTCAGAATCGTCCCCCCTATTTCAGAATCGTCCCCCCTATTTCAGAATCGTCCCCCCTATTTCAGAATCGTCCCCCCTATTTCAGAATCGTCCCCCCTATTTCAGAATCGTCCCCCCTATTTCAGAATCGTCCCCCCTATTTCAGAATCGTCCCCCCTATTTCAGAATCGTCCCCCCTATTTCAGAATCGTCCCCCCTATTTCAGAATCGTCCCCCCTATTTCAGAATCGTCCCCCCTATTTCAGAATCGTCCCCCCTATTTCAGAATCGTCCCCCCTATTTCAGAATCGTCCCCCCTATTTCAGAATCGTCCCCCCTATTTCAGAATCGTCCCCCCTATTTCAGAATCGTCCCCCCTATTTCAGAATCGTCCCCCCTATTTCAGAATCGTCCCCCCTATTTCAGAATCAGTCCCCATTTCAGCGCGTGGGGGTTAATGTATTATGCTCACCCCAGAGATTTTATTAGATAGGTGTCCCCTCTGCTTCTAGGGCTCTGAGCTTGGGTGCCTGCGCGATTACCTGACTAAAAATCGTTGACGGATTCTCCTACGCGGCATCTCAAATGAAGACTGGACGGGAAATAAATTTGCGACTGAGAAGCGATTGGAGTAAATGGTTCACGTTTTGGGAGTTCAAGTTGTTAAATTAAAATAGAAATAGTTTCGCAATATCGTCAGCTTTTTACCGTGAGGGGGGTCCATTCCGGGGTTTTCCCGTGGGGGTTTTTCCGGGGTTTGGTAGGGGGGCGATACTGTAATAATACCAAATTAGTCATCCTAGAGAACTTTTAGGAATAAAACTAACGAAAAGTAGCACACTGCTCCTTATGTTTACTTTTCGTAACAGTAACTGTTACTGTCGGTAAAGATTTGACCAAAAAAGAGAGCGAACTGCTATGTCACCGGTAACATTGAAAGGAGGTTATGAAACATATTCTCACCTTTTCCCAAAACCTCCGTCGACCTTCAGAAGTCGAGTTTTAGGCTTGTGAAATTCACTTGCAATGGAACCCATCGTATGCACTATTATCTATTAAGATCTGATAGCCAGGTCAGCGTGGTAGTGAGAAGGCAGGATGGGACTGTGTTAACAAGATCTTGACAACGCTACTTGCTATTCTTGTTTTCGCGTTGTCCTAAACTCATCAATGTTGAAGCCTGGCACTGAGCCAGCAAGACAAGTCACTGGAAAAATGGGCGTTTCTTGCTCATAGTTGATATAAACCACGACTAAAACGACCGCCTATGTCAAGTTTCAAAAGATATTCCGTGTGGCCAGGAAATCCTTACAAGTTAACAACAAAAATGAATCTGCTTTTTTTAAACATTGTGACCGAAACAGTACACATCGGGATAGAGGGACGAAGTTTAGTTTATGTAACAGTTTCTTGCAAATCATGTTCTTACTGGATAGTTTCATAAAAACTGCAACTCCGCCAGGGAGTTTTCTAACGGATCTAGAAGATTCTGAAGCGTTTGTTATGGTTTGCTCACTTGAACCATCGATATTGTTCACAGAGAAAATGGATTCTTTCCGTGTGTTCGTGCGACATCTAATGGAAAGAATTAGATTCACTCCTAACATGAACTTGGTGAAACCGAATTCATCTAGATTTTGTGTCGAGATTTTCGCTCGGGTTTCCTAGAAAGCTTAGTTGGTTCATCTTATGAATGAATCGAACAAATCACAAATGAGTGGATTTTATGAACCATGTGAAACAGAATCTGTCAGGTTCCCCCCACAAAACCTGATATCTTACAAACCACACAATGTCTTCAAAATTCACTACACAAACGAAAATTTCATCAAAAACCTGATTTTGAGTAAACAAACGCTGTGAATCACACAAAACTGGCACCCTAAACAGTTAGAACAATGATGAAACATAACTTTTTTCACATCCCAAAAACTCAAAGTCTCACTGTTTTTCCAGGCGAAAACTGCGAGGGCGACGCCGAGGTGGCACTGCAAAAGATGGAGAAGAGGAAGCCGAACTTTATGAGATACGGTAGATCTGCGGGTGAGTCTATTCATAGAAAAGAGCACAAGCACTCTTGTGCTCTTTTTTAGCCGTAAAGTCGCTGGGCAAGAAAGCCGGTTCAGACCCGAACTTCCTCCGATTCGGACGCTCGCAACCCAACTTCTTGCGCTTCGGAAAGGCCAGCGGCGATCCGAACTTCCTTCGTTTCGGTGAGTTTTTCGAAAAAATTGTTCAGAATTTCAGAAACACTTGGTTTCAGTATACTTGCAAACAAAGATTCCTGTCATAAAGCTAGTCAGTTAGGGACTCGAAGTGGGCGGAGCTTGACACTAAAGGATTACGGTATTTCAGGTCGCAGCGACCCGAACTTCCTCCGATTCGGAAAGGCTGCCGCTGACCCGAACTTCTTGCGATTCGGAAAGAGATCTGCTGATCCAAACTTCTTGAGGTAGGCAATCGAAGAGAGGCTGGGAAGTACTGTCTGTACAATAAAGTGTCAGCGTGCCGCAGATTGCAAAGCGACACGCCCCTTTCTGCAAGGCTCTTGTTTTTAACTTTCGCCACACGTTTCAAAAAGGGGCGTGTCGTTTAGTGGATTTTTTCATGGTACAGACAGTAATTCAGGCTCCACAGCATTGAAGTTAGAGAATCACCATGCTCTAATATGGTCCTCTTGAAACAGTTCAAATTTTCTGCGATTGCAATTTTCGAAAATCACGAAAACGCATGAAAATCTCCTTTCTGCGCATTAAATAAGATGAACATCGCTGGAAATCGAAAGGAAAGTCGGAAAAGGTGCAACTGTAGTTCGAAAGGACATGTTTGGTTTTCGAAATCGTTTTTTTTTGTGAAAGGAGACGGAAAATCGGAGAAAAATTATATTTACCGTACTTTAAAGGAACATGTCCAGATGCAAAGTAGCTCATTTTGATGATTTTTCTAGCTGAGTTTTTTTCAATTTATTGGAAAACAAGCGGACATTCGCGTTTGTCCTCTCGTTTTATTGCTGAAATCGAAAAAAAAACCAATTGAAAATCGGCAAATGAAATTCGAACAAAGTACGGTAGTGAACAAAACTGATTTTTCTTGTCTGCAGTTTTTTGTACACTTTTCACCAATTTTCCAGCATCTTGCAGCTATTCTCGTATCAAAATATTATGAAAAATCAGTTTTGTTCACTTAAATTTGAGAGTAAACTGCTAGCTTAAAATGTTCCCTTGTAAAATCAGCATGAAAATCGGCAAAAATCTGAAAATGTTGTTTGAAATTCGAACATGTTCCTTTAAAGTACGGTGACTGATTTTCTTTCAATTTGAACCAAATTTTCGTCAATTCTCAATCATTTTTCAGCGAATTTCACAGCCATTTTATAGGAAGGAATATTCGCTCTACCACAATTTGAAAATTCTCATCAGAAAATTTCAGATTCGGCCGCTCGTTCGACAACTTTGACCGCGAGTCGCGCAAGCCAAACTTCCTCCGCTTCGGAAAGTAACTCAACTGACACACTTCCCCCCATTCGACACATATTTCAGCGACACCCCCCGTTAAAGACTAATCCCAAAAAAAAAACAGAGCAAAAGCAGCATTTTTCCCCCCAATTTTCAGATTCAGGAGCAACTTTTTCCCCCTCATTTTCTACCCCCCTCTTTTCTCTATTGTCATTTGTGTTTATCTTGTGTGAAAATGAAAAGAACCATTTTTGTTGGCCAGAAAAATATTGAAATCTTACCCAATTTCACCGCTATCGTCGGTGAGCTTATCCACCCACAGTAAACTTGGTCGCATTTTGAGTTGGGAGAAAATAGAAAATTGGTGGAATAGAATGCGCTGGTCAAAAGAGAAAGGGGGAGAGCGCCGGTTGCTATGGAGATGGCCAACGCGCGGAGGAAGGAGCTCTTGCTTCGTGAGAAGAGGCAGATGGCTATAGGAGGGAAACAACGATTTTCATTGATTGAATGTGGTTAGGTGGATACAACGTTCAGAAGACAAAAAAGAGAAAACAATTGATGAATGATTTTTCAACGAAATGATACAGGTTTTGGAAGCTGGAACTCGTCGGACGACACCTTAGCGAGCGTCGTAGACCATCACTGAAAGAATAAAAATTGACTTATAACTTTCTAGTAGACAGGAAACTCACGCTTTCTGCATCGCTTCTTGTAGAGAATACGATAGCCGCACTCGCGGCACCGGATCGCGTCCTTTGGCTTGATCTCGTTCTCGCCGTGGCATTCTGGAAAAGGAAGAAAAGGAGTGAAAAATGAGCCAGAAAACGTTTGAAATCACAAAAAATCGGCGATTTTCATGCGAAAATGACTTAATGATAGTTGAAAATCGATGATTTGGCTCTGAAATGGGCTCCAACAAAGGCACCGGGTTCTAGGGATGTTTGATGACTTTTGACGCAAAAATTATGTATTCTAGAAGAGAAAACTCAATATTTTGTGGTAATAATGAGCCAGAATAGACTTCTTTAGCCTCAAAACCCGAAAAAAATAGTGCAATTTCGATTTTTTTCGCATATGACTTTCTTTCGCTAATTTTCTGCGAATTCATGAAAAACTAACCTCCACAAATGTAGATCATGCTGTTCGATTTGACATGAGCCTGACCGGTTCCTGGCGTCGCGCTGCCGTCCATACTGGAATATAAAAATTTGAAAAAATCGAACATTCGAAAAAATCCAATTTTCAAGAATAAAACGGGAGAATTGATGTGAAAACGTACTCTACCACTAACAACCAGTCATTTTTCGTGAATTAAATTCTATTTTAAACTTTAAAAATCGTTCAAAAGCCTAAAACAACGGGAGAAATCGAAACTTTCGAAAATTTAGGAGCAATTCTAGCTTGTCCTCGAGGAGTACACGGCCGAGAAAACTCCATGCGCTGCGTTATTTCGGAGTGTCGTTGCGCGCGAGTTTTCGTAGATTTAGGCGGGAAATGCTGATTTTTCGCAGAATTTCGCCGAATTATTTCTCATTCTGTGGTTTTCCTTGTTGGAATTAGTGACTGCGTCTTGTCGCTATAAAAAAGTACTCAAAATTCTATGATTTTCAAGTGCAAATCCGCTCAATTGCTCATCGTATTTTGCCTCGATTTTTTCGCTTTTTGTTTGCTGATTTTTTACTTTTCTCTCGCTAATAAAATCGATTTTCCAGCAAGAAAATGGTGAAGGCAACTCCAGTCGACATGGCTCTCTCCGACATCATCTCGTCGAAGAGAAATACCATCAAGAAGGGAGGCGCGAAGCGACCCATCAAGAAGGCCGCCGGCGCTGGCATCAAGAAACGACGAACCAGCGGTGGTGTCGCTTCCACATCCTCGACTCCACGTCGCCAGAGCGGAGCCGGTGGTGTGCGCAGAAGCAGTGGAGTCGGAGCAGCCGGAGGACGTCGCGAGAATAGTAGCTGCTCCCCGCTTCTCATGGTCATTCAATGTTTCCGCTTTCAGACAAGCGAATGGTCCGAATCAACATCTCGAATCTCGCGAAGACGGTGCTCTCGAGCGATCTGGAGGAGCTGTTCCAAGCGTTCCAACTGCGCAAGGTGTCGGTGAACTTTAGCGAGGACGGAACGCCTGTCGGCACTGGGGATCTGATTCTGTCCAAGTTTCAGGCGGATAAGCTCATAGAGAAGTTCGCCGGCGTCGCTCTCGATGGGAAGGTAAGCCTTGGGCTCTCTGCTCATCTAAATCGACTGAAAATTGTTCAAAAATTGATCTAAATCTCCAAAATTTCCAGACGATGAACTTCGCCGTCATCGAGACCTCCAACTACGTCAACCGCCAGCCAGAAGTCTCGCGTAAATCCCCGGCGCGCAGAACCTCGGGAGCCACCAAAAGACCAGCTCCATCCACCAAATCCACCGCCAGAAAGCCACCACCAGCCAAGAGTGCCAAGAAGCCGAAGCGCGAGCCAAAGGTTCAGAAGACGGCCGCCGAGTTGGACGCCGAACTCGACGAATACATGTCTCGTGGCTAGACGCCTGCGTCTAGAAGCTGTACAAATCTTTCCGGTTCTTCTCACACCTGAATTCATCTCTCTTTTCGTTGTTCTTGCTTTTCCGAACAAAGCCAATCTCTTTTTTTTTAAATTCCTTCTCTCCCCATCTTGTTTTACTTGTTCCTCTCTCTCTCTCTCTCTTTTTAAACACGAATCGCTAATAAATTATCGTAATACGGAGAGTCGGTAGAAAATAAGTTTATTTTAGATAAATCGAAAAAAAAGTAGACGAAGAACAAAAAGTAGCAGATATTGCACAACCGACGCAAATGGGAGAGAAAAAATATATATGGAAAAGTGGGGAAGGCACATTCGACATTGACAAAAAAAACGGGGCGGTTTCAGAAGTTTTAACTGAAATTATCAAGATTCTAGTCGGTCAGTAAAGTCGTCGTTAATCGTATCACAGGTAGAAATACAGAATTTTTGGGGGGAAATTTTTTGAATTTTTTAGAAAAATTACAAAAAAACATAAGGGGTCATGAATTTTGAGACAACTGAAAAGAAAACTACTGCGGAATGATTGGGGGGCTCTGTGTGTGTGTCTGATTCTGTGGAAAGGAAACTGGACAATTAAGGAGAAAAAGAAGTCGTTTTTTTTCAAAAAGAGAATTACATGTTGCTGACCAGCTGGTACTTCTCGTTGAGCGACATCTCGTGCCTGCAAAAATTTTGAGTTTCGGGGAAGTTCTTATACGCCTTGAAGCGCAAGCGTAAGTATTGCACTCGTGGCGCAGGCGGTATCGCGGCGGGCTGGCGCGCGGTTGGAGATGGGTTCGTACCCCAACATCACCATTTTACTTTTTTCGGTGTTTAACAGGCCGGTGATCGATTCTCACTTACATATGATGCTTTCGGTTCTTCATGCGAAGACGTTCGCGAGCCTCGCTGGCCGACAAGTGGTAGATGTCCTCCTCGTCGTAGCCTGGAAGTTAGATTTGTGGTTGTAGACGCATGGTCGAGTTATTTTTTAGTCTAGAACGTCAGGGCGTCTAAAAACAACAGTATGCTTTTGATCCCCAAGTTTTCCGTTCCTGTTTCCGGGTGCCCTCTAATAAGGTACTTCTCCGAGTATCCCCGATTTTATAGCACTATCCCATGTGTTCTGATGGCAGAGTTTAGAACCACGTAAAGTTTTCTAAAGTTATCTAGGTCACCCAGAAAAGCAAGCCCAGTAATAGCAATAAGTACTCACCGCTCGTGGAGCTGGCCGCGTATCCGTGGCTCGATCCGTTGCTCAGTGGAGACGGTTGTTGGTTCTGGTGATGATGGTGGTGATGGTGATGAGTTTGAGAGTGTTGCTCGTGTTGATGAGAATGCGTGGCGTACGATGGGACGTACTGGAACAATGGATTGGGTTTTTGGAGTTTTTGGATAGTTAAACAATAAAAACATCGTTGTATTACCATGAAAGAATTAGCGAGATTTAGAAAAATTAGTGAAACTGAGAAAGTTAGAAAAAAGTTCGTCAACATCATTATGAATTTGAGACGACTCGAAGGTCTCTGATTTCTCGATTCGAAGTCTCGAGACTTCTCGAGATCCGTCCTCTAAAAAAGTGTATGTTTCACCAAAGTTATAAAGTTTGTCCCGGAGGATCTTATGGACTGCACGACCAGCATCAGTTGTAAAAGTTGGCAACTAAATAATAGTGTGCACACTCTAGCTACCGTATTCCAACCAAATCCCCAAAGAAGGTGAATAAAAAAGCATTTCAAAAAAAAAGTAACCTGATGCGAAACGGGCACATCCACGGCACTCTCGCGGTGCGACGACAGCGAAGAGACCGACGAGGCGTCCTCGGCGCTGGCCAACTCCTCCGTGTGACTGTGAATGGTGACCGTGTTGCCGACGGTCGGCAGAGCGACTTTTCCGAACACCTGATCCATGAGATCGCCGCCGGATTCCGCTGGTGGTGCGGCGTACGCATCATAGGCGTCGTTCTGTTGGAGAGGGAGAATGAGAAAGATAAGAAACTTAGAGAAAGAAAGGATTTGTGAGTGAAACTAATGGAAGCCTTTGAAATCAGCGAAAAAATAAGGAACAGAAAGTGATCCGACAGGGAACCGATAGGGAGGGGGAGAGAGGTATTCCGATTTTTTTCGGTTTCATCGAGAACATAGATTTTTGAGATTTGTTTGGGTTTTCAGTAAGTCAGATACGAGAATAGGTAGGCTTAACATTCTGGAGTTTCACAATTTCAAAAATATAGATTTTGACTCAAGTTATAGGGCTTCGAACTCGGTGGCCTAAACTAGGCCAGCAATCATCGAAAATCTGGCCTGGCAATCGAAAAATAGTATTGGGAGCTCGTAGAATTTGAAGAGCAAGTCTTACTAAAATTTCTGATCCGTCGCAATTTCAAAATTTAAAATTTGGCCTAGAATTTCTGGGCCTAGAATTCCAACTGCTGGCCTAGAGATCCACAAAACTAGTCCATAAAGTGAATGAAATTGGATAGCCCCTTGTGAAGTTTCTCAAAATTTTGCCATTCATAGATTTTTGGTTAAGCTTTAAGCCTTTGTACTTGGTAACCTAGGAATCTAAACGGTGACCTAGAAATGCGAAGAAACAGTTAAACATTTGAATTTCGTTGCAGAGCAAATCTTGCCAAACGTTCTGAACTTCAGTGTTTCCGGAAACATGAATTTTGGGCCAAGTTATAGGGCTTGAAATTATGTGGCCTAGAAATCCAAAAAGCGAATTTCTAGGTCATTAGTTGATCATAGAGTGTGAAATACGAAAAGAACCATTCTCAGTTTGACTTCACTACTGCCCCGATAGTTTGGCCAGCAAGACAAAATTACAGTTTTAAAAGTTTCAGAAATTTCTGTAAAATCCCGCTAGAAACGTTTGAACAGACGAGACGAGTGATTCTGCTTTTTCCTTGATTGTGCTGCTATTCTTTAATTATCGAGCAAGATTGCCATCATGCGAGTCTACGCATACTCCCCCAAAACTCCATTCTCTTTGAAACCGAAATTTTGTTTTTCCTAGTAGGAGTGAAGCTCAAAAAAAAAGAACGAAAGGTAGAAGTTTCCCCCGGTACCACCATCAGCCTGTGTCGGATCACTCACGTTCAGAAACGAGCAAGTCGTGACGGTCACTAGATTTTCCTGATTCTCTACCTTGTACTGATAGTTGTTCGTCGTCTCCGTGGTCTTCGTGGTCGTCGTGGTCTTGGAGATCTCGCGTTCCTCGTTGACTTGGATGCTCTGGAAAGTTGAATTGTTGACTCCATTCATCTCGGTTACTTTAAGAGATACGGAAATTTTGTCAACTAACAAAATGGAGCTCTTGTTGTCCTGAACATTTTGTTAGTTGACCACTTTTTGATAGCTGTCACCGGAACTGAGATAAATCCCTACAAACTCACATGTGGATTCAATGGTGGCACATCATAGGCACTGGCCTTGATCGCCGGCGCCTCCTCATGATGGTGATAGGTCTCCACATTGATCGCCGGTGGACCTCCAACTCTCTCAACAGCGTCCCATGAGTACGGGACACTGTGGTCTCTGTGATACTTGTCCACCTCCTCGGAAGCCACCAGAAGACTCGTCTTCATGTTGTCCTTCTTGATCAGAGCCACCACTTCCTTGTGTCCAGTGTTCGGATAGATCAGCTCTCCATTCACACCAACGATGCGTTGTCCGATGACGAGGCCGGCCGCCTGACCGATGCCTCCCTGGTCGACGGTGCCGATGAAGTGTCCGCGGTTGCGTTCGGCGTGAAGGTTGAAGCCGAATTCTTGATCGGGGGAGGACTTTTTCTGGAAATTTCGACTGGTTTTCGACTGTTTCTCAGGGTTCAAATGCCTCTACAAGTTTCATTGTTTAACTAGGTGAACCCGATGGAATTAGAAATTCCAATGTTTTTGCAAGCCTATTCATCCACACGAAGGAACAGTAAGAAATTGGAAATGCTCCAAAGGCAAACTATACATTTCCGAAAAGTTACCTGCTTCAACTAATGGCTATCAAGAGTGTTCCCTGGTTCAGCTTACTTGATATATGAACCGATTATTGGGTTTCTTATTTTCAAAATGACAATAACCAAGGCATATGTCTCGTGTCAGGTAATATAAAAATACTGTTTTTCTAACTCCATGTGAAGAGTGACATTGAAAAAAAAACTTCTGTTAAACGCTGGTCCTCTTTTTTCTGATTTTCCTTGATTTTTTCGGTTACCAAATCTTCATATCAAGAGTTTACGGAAATCGCAACAGTTTAAACTTGATCCATAACAGTAAACAATTTTGAAAAGTTATCATCAAGAGAAATCCCAGACCAGTTACCTTTTTAATGTCGACCGATTCAGCTTTGAACAGAATTTCTGTTTCTCAATGTTGTTTTCATTGACACAACACTACGGATTACTAGTACAGTTCTTTTTTCTCCAACGAAATTTCCCAGTTTCACAAGGTCAGGATCTTCCAAAAGTTCAACTTTGAATAGTTCGCGGTACAATACCTCCAGCCATCCACAAGTGTTACCAATGCGCTCCATAGTCAACCCTCTATGTTGAATGTTTCGCGCGTCCTATTTCAGATGGTAGATCAAAAAGAAAAACATACCAGCTCGGCAAGTCTCGGCAGATACATGACGTCGGTGGGTGGCGGTGGTGGTGGCACGAAGACTGGCGTTTCTTTCGACTGAAAAAAAGGAGTTTAGATGTTTTTTTTTGGAGAAGAATTGAGTTCATTTGAATTGTCATTTTCTATTTATGAGAATGTGAATGTTTGCCCCCTCTATTGATCTCTATTATAAGGAAGGAGGCAAAGGCAAAAGACTGAAAAACCAATGTTGTTTGGTTGAAAAGGGAAGGAGAGTGATAAGATTATTTGCCACTCGATTTCGGTTTTTCGGTGGAAAAATCGGAGAGGGAGGAGAATCAAAAATTCAGAATTTCAAAGACTAAAATCGCTTCGAAGAAACGGTCGCATTAATGAAAAACCATTGGAACTTGTGCGAATTACTTATAGTCTGAAACCGAGTTTTATCCTGGATGAAAATAAGCCTTCGCTAAACCTCAAGCTTCCCAGATCCAGAAGCCTTCAGAATCCAAGAACCCGAAGATGTTACGTATGCATGCTTGTGTACGCATCGCTAGAATAATTGGTCGTTTTCCCCCGACTGTGGAAAACGATACTTATTTTCGGATGCTTTATGTCTAGGCTGCGTTTACAACTTGTCGGACATTCAAAGTGAACGGTTGGCGGTGGACAACAGGAAACGAGGGGAAGAATGGCAGATGATACTGTGAGAAAGAAGTCGCTCGCTGTCCATGAGAATTCAATGGAAGCTATTATAGGTGGAACGTTTTGAGACAAGGGTGTGGTCTTTTTGAAAACAGATTTTCTCAAGAACACCTGGGCCAAAGCAGTTGAAAGTTATACCATTGAATAGAACATTTCTAGAGCTTTCCAATGAAGTACGGTACATTCTGTGACTCTGTTTCAAGAACGAGAGGAAGCGTAGAATAACCGAGTCTCGTTATTCCTCTTCTTCTTCTAAACCTACAGTTAAAAAAAATACTGTGACACCAATTCATGAAGAAATCACCTTGCTCAAAACTTTTATTAATTCTACGGATCCTACCGAATACTTTGTATCAGATTTTAAGTCCGCTTGGAATTACTTAACCGTAACATCAAAGCAATCTCACAAATCATGACCCTTTGAAACGGAATACTTCATTTTGATCTACCCTCAAGTTTGATCTACCTTCCCCTCCCCTACCATCCATACCTGCCGCTGACAGCTACCCGAACATCCTTGAATAAGAAAGTTGAACGGATTCGAGCACCGTCGCATGCTTTTCAATGCTTTCAGATATTTGTAGTCTAGTGAAAAGTTCGAAATCGGGGCGGCTGGAAGTGACTGGGGAGGGAAGGAAGTTAGTTGAAAACGTGATGGCGTTGTCAGGGGCGACCAACTGGCGGGAAGGGGGAAGCAGTTTGAGAAGAAGAAGAAGAAAGGGAGCAAGAAACCAAACTCTTGCTAGTAATGAGGGTGAGAAAAGGGGGAGGAAAAATGGACAACGACGAAAATTGCTGTTTGTGGTGTCATGCTGATTTATATTTTTAGCACTTGTGATTGTTCTTCAGAAATGTGAAATCTGGAACTGAACAAGTCGAAATGTGGGGTTCCTGAGCCAAAAACTAAAAAAAGTGAAGTTTCAAACCACTAAACTTAGATTGAAACGAGATATGCTCATTTTTCGGGTGCCCCCAATATCAACAGTTTTTGTTTTACAAGGTTTAGCTTAGGTTCATATAAAATCCCTTGAAGACAGTCACATGACATTGCAAAGCTCATGAAAGACGATTCATATGGGCTTAAAACAGAGAACATTTGAAAAGCGCATTTCTTGATTTTCAAAACTCAAGGGTAGCTGGAAAGATTTCAGTAGATCCCTCAAAGGTTTCGAGTTTAAACCTCAGTTTTCAGATGTTACACATTCCTCTTTTGACAGTTTCAACTAGTCTCAAAATGTCCTATTTTTAATGAAATTCGATAGACGACCAATACGTTTTGCTAGTAAGCTCATTGGCATGATTCCCTCTAGTTCCAAGAAACTTTCATACTCGACTTGCGCCATTTCACTACCAGTGCATACAAGGAATTCCAATTTCTCCAAAAAAGTGACACTAGAAGAATCGGATCAAGAGAGTAAATGGACAAAAGCATTGTTGGAGAGAGACGGAAAAGGAAATGAAATGAAATAAAAAGTGGGGGCGATGAAAATATGAGCGAAGAGTAGGGGGGCCAAGGACACCGTTTGTTGTGTTCTCGAGGAGAGAGGCAGGAATAATAATAACTACTACAAAAGGAAGATCCGATTCCTGGAGGAGTAGAAAGTTGAGAGGATTGTGTTGTGTTGAACATTTTATGAATTGGAAGGAATTTTTTGTAGATGAACAGCAGGATTACAACTAGAGGGTTTCCGCGGCCTAGAATCCGACAACTCGGCCATCTATCTCACAAAAAAGTGTATATTCGTATTGCACTGTAAAGGAACATGTTCGATTAGGGATATTGACCATAGTTCCGCCGAAACTTCAGTGCGTTTGGTCAGATGGAAGAGGGAAATCGAATAACGCAGTGTGTTTTTCTCTTCCATTTGACGGGTGCATCAGAGTGAAGCCTATCTGAATTCTATTGCTCAATAACTAAGCTTCACGAGTGAGCCAGCATCTGTTTCTTGTGACTTCACAGAATTCAGATACAGTAAAAACTTTAAAATTATAATAAGGCAGAAAGTGCTGGCAGCAGCTCGACGAGTAGTGATTTTCTTCTTGTGGGTGTGGATTTCTAACTAGGATGAAGCGGAAAGAATTGAGAAGTTTTCTAAATTTCACCGTTTTACCGAATTTTTAACAATTTCCTTTGCAAGGGTTTCCAGTTCTTTCTAAACGTTTTCCCGTTTGTACATTAACAGAGTGTGAACGAAAAAATGAATAATAGAAAAACTTGGTGTTAGTTAAAATTTTCTAATCACTTTCCATTGACACAACCTCTCCCACTATTATTTTGAGCTCTCTCCGAAAATATGAATTTTAGACAAGAATATTTTACAGTTTTTATTGGTGGGTATTTTGATGGTTTTTTATTCTTAAAATTGTTGAACCCTTCGTACATTGTTTTGCTTTTTTCACTTTTCCATTGAAAAAAAAATCGAAAAAATGGTTTCCAATGTGCAAAAACACGGTGGCCGCCAGATTCTCCAAAAATGGAGTCTTCGAATGTTTAGAAAAATTTCGGAGCATTTCCATCATGATATTCGAAATCAGCACACTTCATTACACATATTGAAGCGAAAAAATTGCTAGAAATGTTACTTTTAAAAAACTAGATTGAATGTAAATAGTAATTACTAGTTCCTAAACGGCAAAAAGTCCAATAACTAAAGCAGGGAAGTTTGAGAAAAAACTTTCCGTTGCATTGAGGTTCAAAAAAAATACCGGGGATTGGAATAGAGCTCACTGATTGTATTAATTGATCTCATAATTACGCGAGCCAAATTACACGAGTCGATGATGACAAAAGATCAATGATGATCTAAAGTAATGAGAAAATTGCTGAATTCAGCTAATTGAAAAGAGAAGATTGACCTGGTGTTTAAAAAATTATTTGAAACGTTGAAAAAAGCTAGAATAGAAAAAAATCAAGTTTGATCGTTCCAAAATTGTATGAGACGCAGAGCAAAGCGAGTAGATCATTTTTAGACTTCCGGAAGTCGAAACGGAATTTGCTTTTTCAGGATCGTGCCAAGATGGCTAAAAACCTCAGTTTCTTGCTTAGTTTCAATTGTACAAATGTTGCAATTTACTCAATACTAACCGGATAAAAGCAATCTCAAGATCAAACCAAACTAAAACGGTAAAAAAGTGTCAAAAAATTCGGATACAAGACCACACTCTCGAAACTCCAAGATCAACAAAAACAAATCAAATGATTCACAGTACATTCATTCGCCATCTCCAAAAGTCAAACTCATCCTCCAATGTTGTTGTGCTCATTGAGCCCCTCGTATTCTCCCTCTATTTGTCCACCTTGCCAAACAAGAAAACCCACCCAGGGGGGAGGGGACAAACAAAACAAGAACGGTCTTCTTCGGGTAAACGATAGACGAGACGTGTCTGTACGTGTTTTCAATTGTCTTCGGGACCCCCTCTTTTTGCCGAATATTCAATGGTTGACCGATTCCATTGGGTCTCTTTGGCGGCGGTACTGTAGGGAGATGAAACGAGAGAGAGAGAGAGAGAAAAACATATTGACAATGGGAACCAACCTTGTCCACCATCATCACTGACGTCATCTTATTTTTCTAAACTTCTCAAATCGATATTAGTAGAATCGATGGAGACTTTGAAATCTTAGTGAAATTGATGAATTATGATTCCCAAGCGAATCGAAATCGAAACCCGCCACACAGGAATTCGAAATTAGAGGAGATAAAATCAGTGGGAGATTAATGGTCGAGATTTTGATGACTAATAAATGGGGGGAAATTGTCGGCGGAACATATCCATATCCGAATACATTAAGATGGTGTCAGTTTTGACGCCAAACTGTTTCTTGAGACTCATGAGAAAGTTTGGATGACGGAGCGGAAAGTTTTGTGATGGATACTGAATCCGTTTTTTGAGATGCTCCCATTACTAACGTTTGAGGGTTTTCGGTTTCAGAGCTGTCTGAAACCGACGAAATTTTAGTGATTAGCAATGGGGATCATCGGAAGATAGACGAAAAAGAAACTATTCAGAATGGTGACTCCGTGTGATAAATTTATTACTACTTTTTAGGACTGTTTTTTGGTTTCAGAACTTTGTGAAACCGACGAAATTTCAGTGATTAGCAATCTAGCCGTCTTCTCTTTTGGGTGATCTTGGCTATTCACACGAAGATTGGCAGTTCTTAAACTTCAAATAAAACCGATTGAATCTCAAGTTCTCTGAAAATTTGGTTTCCATTCAGGGGGACAAGATATACAGTACCGTGCATATGTATAAAATTTGGCAATTTTCAGTCTGAAAATGGTCAATTTTGGGCAACTGAAAAGGTTCTCACCAAACAGCCGATATTTTTGAAAATTAGTGGATTCATTAAGAAAATCTAGACCTTTATCTATTCGTTGACTACGTTTTCTGAAACCCGATTTCGAGTCGACTAATTGAATTACTTGAACAAGTGTTTATGTTTCAAAACTTTGCGAAACGGAGAGTTTTTGTGACTTACAACTATATGCAATCCGGAGCGAATATTATTGTAAATCAATTGAGGACTCTAATGGCATGTTCGAAACGACAAAAAAATACAAAAAAAGACAAAAAGAGATGTTCGAAATAGAGGGAATTTTGCGTCTTTTTGGCGGAGTTTTCGGAAAATGTTACGTTAAATCAAACTCGAAAATCACGCAAATGAAAACTAGCCTTAATTTAGCTTAATTTAAAGTTTGATTCAACGTAAAATTTTTCGAAAACTCTGCAAAAAGACGCAAAATTCCTTCTATTTCGAACATCTCTTTTTGTCTTTTTTTGTATTTTTTTGTCGTTTCGAACGCCACATAAACAAACTTACTTAGTTAGAAACTTCAAAAAAATTTTTGCACAGACAGACAGGAGACGAAACATCCAACACGCGGTTCCTAACTTAAAAAAAGTACACGAATCAGAAAAAAATTACATTTTCCAGTTTCTAACTCTCTACTTTCAGTGAAACAAATACTATTTTGTGATAGGCTCAGTAAGAAAGGAACTGCTTTGTTATTCTAGGAGCACTTCAAAAAACTTAAAAAAAATTTCCGCAGTTCTAACACCCCATTTTTTTAGATCCTGTGTCTAAAGAATTCAATTTGAATCCCTTCCCAAAAAACATCTGAACCTATGCAAACATTCAGTAACCAAAAAAGGAAACCACTCCAAGTGTCTCAACATGGATATATCCGATTACTAAGCTGCAATACCTTCGAAAGGTCTCCAAGAAAAGCGAACAAACACGAAATTCTAGTCGAAAAACTCTCGAAAACAAGTTTTCCAATTTCCGGCAAGTTATAGCTGGGGGTGATGTTCCCTTTCATGGGCAAGTTTTATGTGTTTGCTTGTTTCTGTGTTTGTCCAAGATTCTCAGAAAGTTCTAGAACGATTCGTCTTCAAAAACGGGGGAAAAAAGGAGTACAAGTAACCTTGCTTTAAGTGGAAGTCGAAAAAAGGGATCTGTCAAAAGTTTACACTGAAAATCAGTGGCAGAAATTAGACTAATGTCTAAGAATGCCGCCCAGTTGTGTATGCGTCATGCTTGATTGAGATAACTGTGAACAAGGAAAGAGAGAGTGGATTGTCGAGAAGAGACGCAGACGGAGAAACATAAGATGAAACAACAAGGACAGGTGAGGGGGATAAAAAACATTGGGAGGGGAAGAGGTGTCTAATGGAGGAGAGGGACCCTAATTATAATTATTTCTATTGGGAGGAAGGTCGTTTTGGAGAGGCAAGGGGAAGGAGGAGGAAGACTAGGTGATAGATAGGACAAGAAAATCAATTTTACCAATTTGGAAACTAGGACTATTCGCAACTGGTAGTTTTGAAACCAGTTGTTTCCAAAGTTGCCAAATGCCCTCGGTGCACGAAGCAAATAGTTTCGAAAATGGTAGAAAAAATCTGAACTTTTGTACTGAAGTTTCCATTAGTGTCCCGTTCTTCACAGCAATGATGTAACTGTTTCGAAACGGAGATAAAATTTTGAGATCTGTTCATGTGTTTCACTAGCTAATCATTCACTGATTCTTTGATTACGTTTACTGTGTCAGAAAACTTTAGAATTTAGATTCGACTTATTAGAAAACGTCTAAAACGAGCCATTAGAAGCAGGTCACGATTTTTCAAAGTTTCAAGGCGATAGAATGAAAAGAGCAAAGAGAGAAGAGGGTGTCTAGTTTCTCAGCGTCTCTACAGTTTACGATTGATCAAAACAAAAGACAGATCGGTTAACTTCTGCTTCTTAATAACCGATTTTTGAATATGTTCCAGATTTCAACATTAAGTACCGTTTCGAGAAGAACATTTGTCAGTACAATAAATCTCATTTCTCGATCACACCTGACTACAAAGTGGAATTTTTTTAAAATCATCAAAAACGAGCCATATTGAAGTAAGTTACGTTGTTTTCAAAGCTCCATAGCGATATAGTATAGAGAGTGAGGAGAAAAAAGTGTGTCTAGTTTCTTTGCGTCTCTCTTCTCTACAATGTTGATCAAAACACATCGAAGAAAAACAGATAGGTTAGTGTCTGACAATCAATCAATTTTTCAAATTGTTCCGGATTTCAACAGTGAATACCGTTTCGAGAAGGACATTTGTCAGAACAATGAAAATATTTATCGATCACAGTCTACTCTACGCACCATCTAAACCCACAAAAAATTCCATTTCCAATCTACTAAAAACCCTCGAAAACTAGTAATGTTGAAGCAATTTATGATCTCTTGAACTTCCGAAGCAAGAGCAGACAGAGACACGAGAGTGTATGTTTCTTTGCGTCTCCTCCCCTTATCTTCGAATTTTGATTACTCGTATTCAGTTTGGTGTCTTTCTCAAAATGAGATTTCAACTCGAACCGTCAAAAAATCATCAAAAATGAGCCATATTGAAGTTGGTTGTGCTCTCCTGAGATTTCAAGACGACATCTTGCTTTAAACGTTTTTATCTCTTGAACCATCAATGCTATCAAAATGTGCCAAACTACAAAAATATGTAAAATTGAATTCTAAACATTTTTGTAGCTGACAACTTTTTGACAGCTTTTTTTTCTGGTTCTAGAGATGCACACATTTGAAAATGAGCGCTAGAGAGACGCAGAGAAACGAGTGTGTCTCTCTTCTCTGTGTCTCCTCCCTCTCCCTTATCTTTCCGTCTCAAATGCTATTTCATGTTTCCCACGCGTAAATCACACTGCGTTATCAGTATCCCTTTTCTCTTTTCTCGTTTACTTTTCAAAGTTCCTCCTTTCTTCTTCTTTTTCGATCATAAACCGTTTCTTCATATAAAATATGATCTACACATTCTACAAAACACACACACACACACATATGATGAAGCTGCTTCAAGAGGCTGAGATAGAGAGATAACTGTAGACAGAGAGACGCAGAGGTGTCGAAAAACTAACAGTTTTTCTTTCTCGTCTGTGTTTTCTCAGTGTAGCGGTTCGAAGAAAGAGGAGAAAGTGAGAGAATTTGGAATATTTCGGTTGGTTTTGTGTATGATGCATTTGTGGTGAGAAAAAAGTTGGAATAAGAGGAGGATGAGTCAGAATAGAGAGAGGAAGGAAAAAGATACTGACTGGTATGTATACCAAAATAAAACAGTTGGAGAGGACTATGACTAATTTTTAGACGAAAAAAAAAGTTGAAGTTTCAGAAAGTTACGAAATGGAGAAATCTCGTAAAATGATGTTGCGCAATACAGAAGAGAACCAGAGAAAACAGACCGTATATTTTCTCTGCGTCAACGCCTATCTTTAAACCTGTATATCTCCAGAACCAGAGAGGTATCAAAAAGTTGTCAACTAAGAAAATGTGTAAAATTCGATTTTGCATATTTCAGTCGTTGAGCACTTTTTGATATCTTTGATGGTTCCAGAGATATATACGGTTAGAAGAAGACGGATAAAAGAAAGACGCAGAGAAACGAGACGATCTCGCCTGAGAGCGCATAACTAAAGAGCGCATAACTCGTTTCAGCGTGGCTCGATTTCAATGTTTTTAGCCTGTTAAAATTGGAATTTCCTGGAGATTTTGATCCATATTACAGAATACATGTTACAATTAAAATTTTGAAGATTGATGTCAAGAGACGCAAAGAAACTAGACGCTCTCTCGATCTTCTCTGTATTCTTTCGTCTAGAAACTTTCAGAGATCACAACTTATTTTAATTTACCTCATTTGTGAGAATTTTGACTGTTTGAAATGGAATGTTTCAAGGCTTTTGATTTGTCTGAAATAATACATTCAAAACTACGATAGGAAGAAAAAAAAAGGAGGAAAGGAGACACAGATAGACAGAAATGTCTTCCTGATGGGCATTGGAGCAATGTGATCAGTAACGAAATGTGTTCACCAAAAATCTACAGAAATCGAAACAGAGAAGTCCAGACAGAAAGCTTTTACATTTTCCGAAATTTTGAATCTTCAAACCGCTAGAAACAGAAATTCAAAAAGAAACCACACATATATGTATAAAGGCGAATCAGATCAGTTTTGCAAAAATTGTTTCTACCAATGAAAACTACGTGCTACAGTAAATTCACAAGAAAAGTAACCATCTTAAACTACGTATCCGAGGTCTCCAACTCACTTTATTGGTCCTCGACGACGAAAACCCCGACTCCAAACTCCTGACACTCCCGTACGACGATGGCTGTTGCTGCTGCTTCAACACCAGAATCCCTTTCCTGCCCGAAGACGTGAACCCCTTCTGATCCTCATCCGCCTCCTCCTCTATCCGAATCACCTCGTCAAACTGTCTCATCACATCTCGCTGCTCCGCATCCAGCCAATCGCTCATTCTCGTCCTCTTGATTCGAATCGACTCGGTTTTCCAGTCCAATTTGGGCACCGCAACCAACACGTGGCTTCCCGACGGCACCACGGCGATCAATTTCTTGTTGGACGAGGAGGGAACGATTGTCGTGGATTCAGAAGACGTTGAGGTAAATGATTTAGCGGTAGGCGAAGACGAAGAAGAGGTGGAAAAAGAAGAAGAAGACCTCTTCGGCGACGATCGACGTCTTCTTGTGGGAGAGAGCGCGGAGACGTAGGTTTTTTGAGAATGAGGTGCGAGACAGTTGTTGCAATCGAACGACGATGTCGTCGTTGTCGTTTTCGACAATAATGATGAATCCTTTGGCGCAGCGGCCGTCGCGAGGCTTCCCGCTACTCGTCCCACCGTCTGCGTCTCCTCCGAGTATCGCGCTCTCTCGACTTGTCTCGCGTCTGCGTCTCGCCTGATCTGGGATCCCTGTGATTTTGTGTCACTGGTAATCCGTTGTTGGGGAGATGGAGATGGTAAGCGGTTGTAGATCAGCCAGAAATAGTACAGAAACGACGTGTACAGGTAGGTGATCCATTCGGTGATTGGTTTTCGGAAGCCGTCTTGGCTAGATTGATTGCCAGGATCCAAAGAGGAATCCATCAGAGAATCGGAGGAAGTCAAAATTCAGACGAAGTCTTCAGAAATGTGTCTAGAAGAATGAAGAGAGAGTTCTCTTCTCGCTTTTGTTTGTCAAGATATATAACTTTTTGCCTCCATTTCTTCCCGTTTCTCTCCATGCATAGTCAATGATGACGGCGCGGTTTCGGCTCGTAAACCATTTTTATCGACCATCGAATATTAACATGACAAATATATTCTTCTTCTTCACACTTTTTGTGTCCTCTTGAGAAGAAAACCAAGACGTTTTGGGGTGAACAAGAAGAAGATGAAGAAGAATAGCGTATGTGTGTGAAAGTGGAATTCCAAGACCAAGATGGAGGGATGGAAAAGTACACGATTGGTGGTCAGCGAGACATACTTTTTTTGAAGTGCAAGAGGATGAACAGGTGTTCATGGAAAAAGGAGTCTGGGTCAAACTCGGCTTGACCCGTAAGACTGTGGTGTTGCGAATGAGCGTCTTGAGAATCTGACTTGTGAGTTTTCTCCGTTTCAGAGTCTCCAGAAGTTTGAAGAAAAAACACCACTCTGATAGATTAGTGTGAAAACAAACTTTATGATACTAACTATCTTCACACTTCAAAATCGGAACAAATATTAAAACTCCAACAACACTTACAATTGTGCGCAACAAATTTAGCCGACAAAGAACAGCTTTGTGAAACAGGGAAAAAAATCAAGCTCACGCCAAAGACGACTCAGGACTTTGCGGCCCATAGAGTTTGAGGACCCTACCCTCTCTGATCCCCCATTCTACTT
Source organism: Caenorhabditis sp. 40 LS-2015 (assembly GCA_900536305.3). NCBI lineage: Eukaryota > Metazoa > Nematoda > Chromadorea > Rhabditida > Rhabditidae > Caenorhabditis > Caenorhabditis tribulationis. The sequence goes on from LR544349.1 coordinate 90,903, forward strand.
GGATTCATGAAGAATCATGAAACCTGAACATTTATGATACGTATGAACATCAACATTGAACAATCGACGAAAATAGGAAAGTTCTAAAACTTGTGAAACTGAACATTCGTCATGAGTGAGACAATTTCTGGAGAGTTTCACGACATTAAATAGACAAAGTAAATTTTCAGTTGGAAATCTCAACTTTTTTAAACTATTCCAGTTATCGAAAAATGTGGACGGGCGGCATCGAACGATAGATTGAAATTAAGCAGAACTTTACTAAATTAACAGGATCGTGAAACAGGCTTCAACTCTATGTTATGGGATATTCCAGCTCATTAATTTTCGATTCGAGTTACATTTGTCAAATCTGGTTACCCGGAACAACTCAAGTAGCAGCCTAAATGGGAATCGCAACATTTGATAACGACTAGAAACAGGTAAACTTTAATTTTATGGGTCACATCTGAACTCGGTGAGATTGGGTGCAAACTGTGCTTTTTGAAACTTTCTCTCGTGATTCTGGAGTGATACTATCGAGTTTGATATCTTCAATCCGAATAAAAGACATGAAATTGGGTCTAGGAAGATTCAGAAACCCTCAGAACTTTCTAAGATTCTTTTGTAATCTTCCAAAGCTTCCTAGTCCATTTCGAGCCAATCTAAATACATTTCATCAAACTTCGGAAGAAGTTCCAAGATTTCTAGAGCCTTGAAATTCAGGGATTTTTTCTAAAGCTTTCAAATCATATAAGTCACATCAGCCAATTCTAACAAATCACAAAACTTTCTGAAATTTTGAAATAAACGATAAACAGTAAAAAAATTGATGTATTTTTCAGGGTGCTAATGAACAATGAGTTCCCGTATTCGCACAAAAATCGGTCTAAAACTAGTCAAAACTTTCAAGGCTTCAAAAATCTGCCTCGAATTTGAACTATGAATTTCTAAGACCGAAAATTCAACAGTTTCAGATCATTGTCAAATCCTTCATACTTCCTTACATCTTGTTTCTATCGAATTTGAATTCTCACACTTGCTAGCTCCCCTTTCCTCAGCTTTCAAAATTATTTCCTTTTATGACGTCATTCTAAATAGTTCTTCCTCTACCATTGTTTGTTCATCCCTTTTCAGTATATATACTCTACGTAGCAGTGAAGATCATGAATCACCAATATGGTTCAACATGAGTCAAACTCTTCCCTATTCTCCCCCTTCAAAACAAAATATTCGTCGATAAACATCACACACACAGCAGAAAAGGTTCAGTCAATCGAAAGTGCAAATGTGTGAAGAAAACTTGGAATGTGTGTAAACAAATAATTTGAAATAGGATACTGTAGGTTTTTCAAGAGCAGAAAGTTGAAATTGTACAATAAACAGAGGAAACAAGAGGGAAAACGAGGACTGACCTGTGAATATGTGGTGGGTGCATACCAGGAGCTGGGTGGCGGGGAGTTGTTCGACGGACGTTGGAGATGCTGATTCTGGAGAGAAGACAGAGGATAGATGGGAAGGATGGACAAGGGGAGACGAGGATATACAAGGGTTGGTTTCAGCGGGGTCAAGAAATCTTGGCGACGAACTCGGGGGAAATGAACACTCACAATTTTCAGACAAACTTCGAACCCATCAAAATTAGTAACTTTTTAAAGCCATCAAGATTAGAACAACCCAGATTTCAGAACGGAAAAGTTCGGTTTCCGAAATATTTTATTGTGCTTCTAGTCGTTTAATCATCAGTAGTTTCCTTTTTTCTGTCATTCCAGATCTCATAACGAAACTGAAAAAGTTGACGAAAAAGCTGCTCAGTTATGAAAGGAATGGCCAGCTTTGGGCTTTCGGATCGTGTTCTTTGTATATTGGAGCAAAGATTCTAGCCCATGCAAGTTTTTTTTCTCAAAAAGTTGACTGTTTCCAATTCGAGATATGTTTGGATTCGAAATTTCACTAACTGATTACTGCCACTTCAATTATGGTTTCCCAGAATTCGAAAATTGCGCGAAAAACTTTGCATTTGAAGGTTGAGGATAAAAACCGAACGCGTCAAAAACAGACACGAAACGCTATATCCTCCACCTGAGCAAAGTTACATGAAATTTTTCTTGAGAAATTTACTGTTACTGATTCAAAACTTGTATGGAGCATGTTACGATTCAAAACTATTGTGATTGCGATATGTTCTTATTTCATGATTCCCAAAAAAAGGAGTAACATCTTCATTGATTTCAAAAACTACCTCCACATTTTTCAGTTTCAATACGGTCATATCATTACACTCAGCAGAAAGGCTCCAGTCCATGGGCCCTGGAAAATCCCACAACTAACCTTCTGAGAAACTCTTTCAACATTTGGCAAATCCAGAGTGATTTGGATGTTGTGCTCTTGGTACCACTTGGCGCCCTCCTCGGAGATGACCAGCATCTCGCAACGGTTCGGGTTGGCCTTGATGCGTTCGACCACCTTCTTATGGTTCTCGCCAATGATCGAGTGACCGTTGACGGCGAAGATGCGGTCGCCGGTGATGAGTCCTCCTCTGAAAATAAGGTCAAATGATGAGCATGATCTTTCGAATCCCGCGTGGATGACCTAGTTTTCTTTCCCGTTTCTACGATACCAGAAACATTTTGTTACCTACCATACACAGTCTACCCTGACCCCCACAATTACTTCAAGAACCCCCTTACCTTTCAGCCGGACTGTTCGCATCGACAATTCCCACAAACTGTCCACGTCCCTTCTCGGCGTGCAAGTTGTAGCCATATTCCTGAAAACTTCATCTTTCAACTTTCAGATCAAATTTTTCTGTTGTAGAGTTGTGTTAATTATCTGAGAATTCAGATTTTTTTAATCAGTGCAAGTTTTTTCGCAATACATTCGCATACTTTTCTGCTATAAAATTTCTCCGATTCCCAAAGTTCCCAAAAAGGAAGGAGTCTTTTGAATGCATTCAATAAGGGTTTCTTAGATCTCGATTGCAAAATTTTCCCAATATACAGTTTCATCTAGATTAGAAATGTAGACCATAGTTTAGCTTCTATTATGAACTTTTGAATTGCTAAATTTTTTGTTTTCTGGAGAATTCGGTCAAATTGAAAATGTGGGAAAACTAAGAAACCACAGGGTTTTGGAAAAATAGCACCATTTCATGTTGGACAAATCTATGTTGAGTGAAAATGGACCTCTCCAGTTAACAATAACCACTTTGAAAAACAGTGAAAATCGAAAGAAACTCACCGTCTCTCCATTGAGCTTCTCGATGACACAAAGTCGCGGTGGGACCGCGTCGCTCGGAATATTCACCATGGCTCTGAAAAAAATGAAGAATTAAAGAGAACCTGGTGCATTTTCAGAGTCAAAATAGAGTTCAAGAGAACACGGAATGAAAGAGAATCGTCACTTGAACAACATTTATCTCGGCTCGCATTAAGAATTTCATACAGATGTCAACTGTGAAATACATTAATGAATTTGGGTGGTTTTCAGTGCAAATGGTCAAGTTTGAGCGGTTGCAAAAGTATGTTCCAAGTACTTGATTGATCTGAAATTTTGTGGGTGTATCAAGCAACCCCAGATCTCCATTTTTGTAGTTGACCATTATTTTCAAAAATCACAACTAAGTCAGTTATGTCCTTTCGCGTATAGTAACACAACTTTCGAACCTCGAACTTTTTAGGGCAAATAATCTTCAACGCGACATAACTAACTTGATTCCAATTTTTGGAAGAAGTTGTCAACTACAAAAGTAAATATCTAGAGTTGCTTGATACACCCACAAATTCTCAGAACAATCGAGTGATTAAAACATATTTTTCCGACCGCTCGAAGATGACCATTTTGCACTGAAAACCACCAAAATTCATACACTTTTGGGCAGCACTGTAGGTCATAATTAAGAGCTGCATTTTGCTAGTGAACAATTTTTCAAAGTCAAAGTAAAACAGTGATAAAAATGCCATGGCACTCTATTGTTCGGAGGGGGTTTAGGGTGACACTATTAAAGGGCTGCCATTCAATTAGAGGTGGCTATCTAAAAGAGTTTTTAAAATAGGAAAGGTGCAAGAAACGTGATAATATAAGAATTCAAGAATACATGGACACCTCAAAACAGTAAAAAATCCATGAAATGTTAAAAAAGATATCACACCAAAGACAAAACCTCTCTGCAAATTCATTATAGTAAAGTGAAGCAGAAGAAAAAAGTTTTGCCTGGTTGGCAAAGAGTGAGAAAAACCGACAGAGGTGATTATGCGAGAGGAGTCTTTCTTATCAGTAGAGGGGTCTTTTCGGCGCCATGGACAAGACACATGCATACATGCATACAACACTGTCCGGCTCTTCTTTTAACAAAAAATTAGAGGGACTTAGAGACTGGGTGAGAAATGCTCTTGAGGGGAGACAGAGTACAAGTGTTCTTCGGAGGGGGCTCCGCGCAGCAGCACGTAGAGCATGTTCTCTCTTGGCTCGGCTCCACGTGAAATGTAGAAACACAGAAACACGTGGAAAGTTTAGCAGAGAGGAGAACAGTAGCCGAGAGAGAAAAAAATTGGAAAGAAAAAGAGACGCAGACGACGAGAGAGGGGAAAACTTTCGCCATCATGGAAAACGCTTGACACTGTTTGCTCTTTGTGCCCCCTCTCACTGGTCTCTGCTGACGACAGGGGGGTGAGAAGAGGAAGAAGAAGAAGCATGAAAAAAATGTCTTGTAAGCGAGAAGAAAACTGTAGTAGTAGCCTGTTTGCCTAGTGATCTGAGCAAGTAGAGGGATAGAGCGGGAAATATTCAGGGCGAGTAGATCAAAGAATTCATATGAAAAAAAGAGCATGCAACTGTTACCAAAAGTAAGCCAACTTTTGAAAACAAAGTGAAACGGAATGTTCTCTTTTAAAAAGGACACTTGAAAATGTAAACTTGATGCACATTTTTTTTTGCTGTTTTGTTTGCTGTGTTTATGCTTTGAATCGTATTAATTAGGATCTTGGTTTTGTTTCTGTTGATACCATTTTCAAAAGTCTTCCCGAACAGTCTTAGCTTGAAGTGCCAGTTTGCTTGCCATTTTTCAAATTAGACTCAAAGTCGAAAACTGTGGCAATTTGATCTTCCAGTGCTAGAGAAGCGTATTGCCTACGAAGATAGTAAATTTTGAAACTCAAACTTTGTCACTTTTTACTGCTTCGTTGTTCACATTAGAACTTACCGCTATGCTCTTGAACTTTGTTAAAATTTTTGCAAAGTTCGGTATTTTTTACCTCACGAATTCCGAAGCCTACTCAAAAAGGTATCTACAGAATAGTCAACGTTTTATGAGGAATAAAATATTTTCGCATTTTCTAGTTAAAGTATTTTTCATAATGTGGGTCTGGGTAAAATCGATCGTACCGGTTCAGATTCAGAAGAAAGTCGAGAAAAAAATGACGTTTTTCGAGTTATAGTCTCGAAGAACTGTCCAGGTAAGGGGTCACCCTCAAATGTTCTTTTAGGTTTCATTCGTCAGTTGGTTTAGTTATTCTTAATTAGAATTGGTTCTTCAAACGTTTTGAAGCCATAACTCGAGTCACTTCAGGATTTGCCGAACTTTCATTTCATAATCTGAATCTGTAGAGTCAGTTTCACTTGGATTCGGAATATGAAAACATTCGAGCTCGATAAGTCAAAAAATTATGGGCTCTTAAATTTCTCTTGATTTCAAATTGTTGTTCGTTGGAATGAAAAGGCACACTGTGCGCTGTTCGACCAGCTAAAATTTACAAAGATCTTGCTACAGCAAAAATTTGAACTTTGCAAAGAAAAAAGAGTGAGTATTTATCAGGCTCATGAATCATGTGCTCGATTCCGATAATCTTCCATAGAAAAAACATTTAGACTTCAAGGAACCGTATAAGATTCTTTTCCCATCTAATGGGTGCTCTTCAACCACAACTACGTTTCTGTTTCCACTGCTCTATTAGGGCATTTTTTGGCAGTAGAATGTGGTGTATTGTCCTTTGATAAACTATTTTAACAACTGAATACTCTAATTTTTCTGCATCAAATTGCCTATAACAACAAGCAATGGGAGGTTAGAGTCACTGAGTATGTCGCAGCCGTTTCGAAAACTTACAAAGTCCCTAACAACAAAAAACTGGCACATTCTCTATCACTATCACCCCTATGCCTTCTCTATTCAAAAACAAAACCAGTTTTCTCCTGCCATTCGGTTCGAAAACTCAACCACCAAAAAAAAACTAATCCGACTCTCGCTCATAAAAATTTGTACACCCCATTGGAAAAATGTTCAGAAAATAGCGCAGAGACCGAGAGACGCAGAGAAGAGACACATAGTTTGGGTTAGAAACGGAGGGTACAACTATAACAATACAACAGCACAACACAATAATGAGAAACATATGAAATTTTGATTGTATGCATTCCGATTGGTATTATTGTGCAGGAGGGAAGAGAATTGAAAAACCATGATGATGGCAGGACAGAAGAGAGGAGGAGGGACAGTACATGTGTTACTCTTCGGGGTGATAAATATTGATAAGCGGCGGAGAGAGTGCGAGAGAGAGAGACGCAGAGAAGAGAGACTCTTCACTCTTTTGTTCGCACCCTCCCGAATGGCAACTCTCTGTACTTGAGAGTGGTAGAAACATTTGGGCAAATAGAGGGAAGGGAGCAATTGAGTTTGAAACTCGTAGGAAGTTTTGAGAAGTGAGAAAAATTTTAAACCTTCTGTTCCAGAAAGTTCGCAAAACGAGATAGAGGTTATAGCTCGGATGGAAATTCTACTCTGGAACATACCAGGATTTGTATTTGGTTTAGGCGTTGAAAAACACAATGCCACTGACACATGATACAAAAAGTAGAAAATTGAGAAAAAATTTGCGGAATTCCGTCTTCCGCCAAGCTGGAAAATAGCTTCGGCTCTCCATTGGTCCTTATTTTAGACTATAGGACAGCGAAAATTGCATTTCAAAAATTTCTGTTCCAGAAAGTTTTGAAACCTAGGACTAGCGACGCTACGCGTCGCTGGACACGGCTGCGCCGTGTTACTGGTCGTAATCTGTGAGCACAGAAATACTGTGTTTCCCTTAATTAACGGGACCCTCCTTCCCATCTTTGACCAAACTTAGCTTGATTTCTGTGACAGGTATCAAAAAATTGTTAACAAAGTGTTTACAATAAATAGAGAAACATTTTGTTAGTTGACTATTTTGATATCTGTCACAGGAACCGAGATAAGTTTGGTAAAAGATGGGAAGGGGGTGCCGTTTCGATGCGCTAATATTCTGAACCAAGTTTATTCAAAAAAAAGTTTCTTGGCGGACTCTTCAGAATTAAATAAAATTATGCCGACGCTCACTTATTGTTTGTTTTGATAGACGATAGAGTTTGAGTTTGCAATGTACCATGCAATTTCGATGCAATGAGAATGTTTGAGTGAAGTCCGTTTTCGTTTTATCCAAACGAACTCTGATGTGTGTTCCGCGCGAATATTTTGTTCAAATGTTCAAATTTGGCGATTCGAGCTCTGAGGTTTTTGTCACAAATTGAGATTGATTCTGGGGTCTAACGCTTCTGTGATCATTTGATCCTTATATGTACCAGTCAGTTTACGCCCCGATAGCGCAGGCCTCCACCTCCAGGCCTTCGCCTACATCCGCGTTCTTAAGCCTACGGCTTTTTGGTCAGGGTCTCCGGCTCTTTCCCCGCAACTCTGAATCCTGCAGCACTTTTCTCACAATGAAAACTACTGATGAAGTTCAAAGATTAGCGTTGTTAAGCTTTCGTGAAATCAGTTTTGAACGAATCAATCCTCTAATTAGACGGACATGATCCCCAGATATCCAGAAACCAACTGTGAAAATCTCGTGAAATTCGGTCAACGTTGAGTATGCGAAAGGGTGTTGCTACACATGATGTGCAATCAAATTGGTTCTTTTTGAGTATGAGAAAGGGTGCGCTATACTGTATAGGGTGGGCTATACTGTATATAGCCTATACATTTGTCGTTAGAAAATTGCCAAAATAAGTACTGAGAAAACGTAAAAAGAGCCGTAACTTGCCCAATTTTGAACTTATAGAAAATTGAAACATATGAGCATGACCTGCAAAACGTTCATAAGTTTTAGTGCTGAAACCGATGAAATCGGTCCATAAAGAGATGAGTTAGACCTGATCCAGCCCTGCTCAGCATCGAGAAACATAAATAAAAAAAATTCACTCATAGCGGAGTCGAACCCTCCACCATTGGATCACCACCCCAGCGCTCTGCCACTCCGCCACACTGACCACGTGCAGCAGTGAGGGCAGGAGGTGGTTACGTGTGTGTAGGCGACAATTCCTTTTTCTCTCCCCCTTCCTCTCATCTCGAGTACGATTTCGAAAAAGTTAGGGGACATCACTGGATTGACCTCACATGAGCAGTTCCATTTTGAGATCCATGTATCGAGAAATGAATATGATACTCATAATCTACGGAAAATTTCAAAATGGAACAATATTAACTTGATCCAAGATACTCTAAATTGAAAGATTTTGGAGCAGTTTCTATTTAGGTCTGAGTCAGAAGAAAATTGTCATAAGTAGGCTGAAACTTGATCAAATCTTGCGAAACTTGATATTCCATTAGAAGACTTGAACAGTATTAACATATCCAAAGCGCATTCATTTTGATTGAAAATGGTTCCAATACTGACCGTTCGAAAAAATTCTCAAGCCAAAAATATCTTATATCGCTCATCTTGGAAAATTTTCCAACTGAATATTATACAATTTTTACATGAATCGTAAGGTACTTTTGATCCAAATGCATTTTTAACGGAATATTCGCTCAATTCCCAAAACGAAGCAAGTTATGGACGAAAAACCTAAGTGGGCGGAGCCTAATTGTTTTTCTGAAATTTGAAACAAATGTGATAGATCGATAGAGCATAAAAAGTTGAGTTGAAAGTCAAAAATTTCAAACCGATTCATCCACTGCTTCTCTCAAACGAAGATGAAAAAGGCAATTTCCGATATTTTGGTGACTCGTGCTTTCCGGCTCACTGCGGAGCCGAAAATGCTCCAAATTGTTTGATTTCTTATAAACCCAGAGTCCCTGAGATTTCCAAGAGAAAGAAAAAAAAAGTTTCTCAAAAGCTCAATTTTGAGCCGAGTTATTGATGTCCAAAGTTTGTGACACGTTTTTTCCAGAGTTTTTTCGACATTCGATCGATAGGCAATTCAAAAAAGTGGGAACTACCGCATTTTAAAAGAAAGCGCAGAAGTGATTATAGTGGGGATTAACTGGCACAAATGGAAATATTCATACCGGAGTTCAGTAATAATCAGAAGTGGAAAATATTCTGCGGAAACAGAAGGCGGAATCGGGTTTTAATGAATAAAGTGATTTCAGACGGACCATTGGTTAACAGAAATTGAACTCCAAAAATTTCTGTTCCAGAACTTTTGAAAAACTAGAGGGGTTCGAAGTGAATATTACTCTATTTACGGTCCTGAGTTATAACGGCATACCATTCTATTTTTCGGAAGTTGTTTAGGGGTGCAGTTGTGTTAAAGGCGCTGTTACGGTATGTGGTTACAATCTCAACATGCTCCTACGCCTACAGTAACCGATTTTAAAGGCGCACATGTTCAATATATTCGTCGCTTTGAAGACTATTTTCTCCTGTAGATTCATACTCTGCATTAACTTTGAGAGCTCCTTACTCGAATCTCTTGAGCATACTTTGAATTTTTGCTCCAGAATCTGAATCTATAGGGTCGATTTTATCTTGAACCAGATCGTGAGAAAAAGTGCAGATGGGGAGGCGAGGAATCCCAAGTTTAGATAGAGCACATGCCTAATAATTTCATGACGCCGAGCAAGAAAAATAAGCCTTCAAGTTCTGATACTGAAGAAGGAGATATCACTTTGGAGAAACAGAGAACGTTTTTTTCCAAAACTTTCCTGCTTCGAAAAATTAAGAAATAAAGAGCTCGAAATTTAAGAAGTATTACGACGGAAGAGACTAAAGAAAGACAACATTTTCCGATTCATTCTACCAGTTGTTTTGCCAGTTTCTGTATATGCAAATCCATTGAAGAGGAAACAGAAGTATGTAGATATCAAAGAGGAGACGAAGAAGAAGAAGAACAAATTGGTACTATTCTTCTTATTCTTCGTCCATACTTTTTTTCTGCCTTCGGAGAAGGAAGCAGAAGGAGAGAGAAGGAAGAGGAGAAAAGTGAAAAGGTGTGAAGAATAGATGAAAATGAATGAGACAGACACCAACAATGTTTTTTTTTTCGAATCGAGGGGTATAATTGGCGGGAGAAAGGTTAGAAGTTCGAGGAAAAGTTGTGAGAAAATTTCAAAAAAGTCTAAGGGAGTTTCAAAAGATTCAAAAAGTTCCAGAAAACCCTAATTGGCTTTCAAAGTTTATCAGTTTCAGAGGCGCTTCAAACTTTCAGAACACTCTGGGTACCTTTTGAAGCCTAAACATTGATGATATATGAAGTCTGCCAACATTCAAAGACTCAAGAGTTTAGAATCTCAAGACTTCAAAATCTAGAACCCAGTGTCTAAAAAATGTTGAACATTGGTATAAACAACGGTTATGAAAGGCTAACTAATACTTGCCCGAAAACTCCAAGTTTTGAAAACTTTGTGAAACAGCAAAATCTGTCCCTCCAGACCTCAATTAAAAGAATGATGTCAGTCCACTTTTGATAACCGCGAAGATGTACAAAATTTTGTGCAAATGGAGGAGACTCCGTTCTGCATGCTATTATACAATCACTGATAAGAGGCGACTGGCAAATTTACACGTTTTGCCATTGTCCGCCGAATCGTAAATGTCAAAACTCTTTCAGTCGTATTACTGAACAAAATTATACTGGAAGATTTTGACGGCCTTGTGAAACAGAACATGGACTAGAGCCGTTTGATCATTTTCGAACCAGAAGCAAAATGAAAAACAAGATGAGAAGAGCATTACATTATAAAGAGGAGAAAAATACTGAACTATTTTCATTGTGAGTTGAGGTTTCTTTGGCGAACCACACAGACCAAAATCATCTTTACAGTTTCAGCTCAATCTTATTTTCACTCATTCTCTACGGTGGTAATATGTCTTTTTTCTTTTATTCAAACTCAATTGAAATTGCTGATGATCGAACCCAGAGAAGAAATTAATTCTGCGATCGAACCCAACATTATTCGAATTGTACTCCCAAACGGATGAGAAGAGCAATGAACCCCAGTCTCAAGTAGTCCCAACTTCAAGCCAACAGTTCCGGTTTCAGCTAAAGAATGTATTTACTTTCAAAATACACTAGGATACTGCTTTGTGTGAACGTTCTGACGTCTGAATCGACGATGTTTGTGGTCTAAACTCTGCAGATGGCCATCCTAAACTCTGCAGATGGCCATCCTAAAAGAAGATCACCGTAAATTGACACATAGATTTTTCGAATAGAAATACGAGATTACTCTTTTTAGAGCACGAGTATCACGAATGTGTTCAGACAAGGGTACAACACTGAATGACACTTTTGACTATGCAGAGCCTTGAAAAAGACGAATGGTTCATTTAAGTTACTGTATCACATAGGCGATAACAACTTTTTGAAAAGCCGAGAAATCATTTGGAGACGGGAACAAGACCCTGGAAACTGATTCTACGGTGCGAAAACTTTGCCGCACTGTATTCAGTACAAGCGGATCTGAATTCAGTAGGGTCAGGTTATTGATCTTCCAGTTGTAAAAAAGAAAAACGCCTTCTAATCAAAACCAGTTGAAAAAAGATTGCCGCCAACTAGCCAAAGAAGAGTCCCCCGATGAGTAATGAGCGATGCGAATGGTTCTTCTTTCTGCTGACGCATCCTTTCTCTGTTATTATTGTTTGTTTGAAGGAGGGAGGAGAGAATAAGGGAATGTGTTGTGAGCAGCATCACCGCCAACTCTTCTCCGTGGGAACTGGACAGTCTATAGAATCGACTAGTGAGTCATGAGTGGGGAGAAGAGACGATAGAGAGAGTATCATGATGGTGATAGGGAGAACTGGACTTCGTAATTTTTTAATAGGATTCCATCGGAGTTTCAAGAGGAGTGGTTGGGAATTCATAGGATGAGAACAAGTGGAGTAGTTGAAACAGTAAAAGTTTCAAGTTTTCGAGAAAAATCTCCGGAAGATTTTAAAAAAGTCCTACATGTAACTTCAAAAATCTTCCGCGCGGATCGGTTGGGAATTCGTACATTCAGTTCATGTGAAACAGCGGAAACATTAAAAGTTTCAGGTTTTACGAGAAACTTCCAAAACTTTCATGACTGTTTTAGAGAGCTCTTCATAGCTCCAGAAGGCTTCAAAAGATTTCAAAAATGCTCTAGAAAAGTCTAAAGTTTTTCATATAATTTCAGAAATTTCCAAGCGATCCTAGAATGGTTCAGAAGTTTCCAGAATGGTTTACAATAACGCTAGATGATTGTGGACGCGGCAAACTCGATTGGTCTCTAGAAAAGTTCTAAAGGAATGCAAGTTCTCTGGAATGATTTAGAAGCTTCTAAAATTGTTATAGGAAGTTCATCGTTTGGAATTCAGCGTACCTTAGAAGATTCCTCAGTTTCAGAGTGCTTTCGATGTTTGAGATTGGCGTTAGGATAATAGTTTGGTATGCGAGAGACAGAGTTGATATGATAATGATGAAACTGTGAATGTTGTTTGAGAATAAGCGTTTTGACAATCCTGTTTTTCAAAATTTCCGTAATGCTCAGAATCTTCAGAAAATCAAAAATCTCAAAACGCTGAAAGTTGAGAAGTTAAAATTTCAGGATTTGAAAGATATACTTTCGTTAAACAAGCTTCCAAAATAGTTCTGGAGGGAGTTTAAAGTGTATCGAATGATTTCAGAAGGATCCAAACTATTGCAGATAGTTTCAATAGATCCCAAATCAAACATTGGTTTAGAAGATTCCAACTGGATATGGATCACTTCTAAAAAATTTTGACAGTTTCAGAGTGCTTCCAAATTTTCAAGGTACCACTAGGATTCAATAGAATCCTTTTATATGATGTACGATGAAAAAACGACTGTTGAAGATTCCTAACAGTTTCAGAGTGTGTTCAAAGTTTCAAGACACAACAAAAAAAAAAACAAGAATCTCCAGCTGTCAATCCACGTCATCATGATCCATCTGCAATGAATACGAAAAAGGGGGAGTGAAAAACTTGGGCACACCAAAACAAGCAAACAAACAAACACTCTCTAGATAAACACTCCAAAAGTTTCGACCACAAAATGCGTGTGGTCGGAATGTGGTCGAAAATCTGAACATTCTACTCAAAAATTGCTGGAGAAGATGTCTTGAAAAAGTTGAGAATGACTTGGAAAATGCGGTCAATTGGGTTCGTAATTCCCCCCCTCACTAAAAATAAGTATGAAATGAAGAAGGAATGTTCCGAAAAAAAAGAAGAAGGGAAGCGATAAAAATTTGATAAAGATGAATGTTGTTGCCCTCTATCAGGTTTTTTTTCATCCTCTTTTCCTTTCTTCGTTTTCTTTTTCTTCATTGAACCTATTTTACAGATTTCCATATTGGATAAGAACAAAAAAGCTAGAGAATGGAAATGAGGAGAAGTACGGTTGAGTGCACAAATTTAGGGTGGAGGCGTTGGAATTTGCATAAATTTGAAAGATGAGAAACGATAAGAAGGAGAGGAAAGATGGAGGTGTGCAAATATTGTAAAGTTCCGTTTTGAGAGGGGAGGGACACCTGGAGGTGTTTTATGGTTGGGTTTGGGTACAAACAGTACCATGCAGTAAAATTTCGATAGTAAGTTGAACATTGTTAAACCTTATAGTTAGGGGCTGGAAAATATGGGTCCAAGTGACCTGAGTTCTCTGAAAGTTCGTGGATGTATATAGCAACTCTAAATCTTGTTTTTGTCACAAAACAGACTTGAGAATAGTTTTCAAAGAAAGTTGTAAACCTCTAAGAACACCCACAAAAATTCTGAACAATCTGGATGTCAAAGAATCACTTTTCAACCTCTCAAAGTTGACCATTTTCAACAGGAAACGGCCAAACATTGAATCTGATTGTAAGGTTCTGTATATAAACATTGACGTTTCAGAATCTTCACAACTTCACCTAATTCTTTTTTCATCAATCGACCGTGTTTGGAAAGTGGTGTTTAGCTCATAGCAATGAACCAGCGCCGAGTTTCCTTCCGATATTTTGTGCACTCTCCAGGAAAGGTTTTGAATAGTTCTGAAAACTTCGGTTTCATAGCTCCGATTTGGGCCCGATGTGTGGAATACTGTTCGCTGGATCGTTTGATTGTTCATCTTCTATTAACCTTCTATAGAAAAAACCAAAATAAAAGTTCAAAAGCGAGGAAAATAATTGTTTTGTTCCCCAACCTGAAAAAAAATGAGAATGGAGCGCGATTGCATTCCACGAAATCCAGTTCACTGTGGAGTGCATTTAACGAGAGATTATTCAAAAAGTCGGGGAGTACTTTTTTCTCATAGTTTGAGTGAAGTGGAAAGAAAATTTGCAGATTCAAATTTTAAATGAATAAAATCCGCTAAATGCTGGTGTAATATGCGTTAACGTTGAAAAGTTCCTCCAATGGCTGATAATACGGATATTTCACGTAAATTAGGACATTAGGAGATCTTTGCGAGGTTATAACTCTAATCGTTTGGCAGATTTTTATTTTAGAATTCGAGCCTGCAGTGTCATCACTATCGAACCTCGTTACTTTCCTGTTGATAAGCTCACAGTGAAAGTTTTTTCATCTGTTTCATATACCGTATTTACTGTATTATAACGGCATGCCGTTCTATTTTTCGGAAGGTGTCTAGGGGTGCCGGTCTATTACAGGTGCCGTTCTAATAGAGGGTGCCGTTATATTGTTCAATGAAATCAAAAATTTTATACAAAGGAAAACGAAAAAGTATCAAAACATGAAACTTTCGTGCCTTATTCGAAGTCACTTCCTTTTTGAATTCCAAACTAGACGCTGTCCGGACTTTCCTGAGTTCGGAAATGCGAAATGAACAAAATATTCTTTCCCGATGTTTCATGTGAGATGAACACTTTTTTGCGTTCATTAAAATTAGGTGACGTTATAATACAGGGTGGCGTTCTATTAGAGGGTGCCGTTCTATTTTTCAGAGAGGGCCTAGGGGTGCCGTTGTATTAGAGGTGCCGTTCTATTAAAGGTGCCGTTATAATACAGTAAATACGGTAGATTTGATCTGCTCCGGAAATGAAACTAGAGATGGTAATCCGTGTGGTTTACTTTCTGTATACACCCAACAATGTAAAACACTTCCCGGGCGTAAATGAAAAGAGAGGTTTTATGTTCCATAAAGTTCCAAGGTTCTATGAGAAAGTCTATTTGATGTCCGGCAAACGAGGTCTTGTCCTCCACTTTCTAGTTATCTTTGAGAGGTTTCTCGACTCTCTACATCACTTTTGCAGAGTTCCTTCAAAAAGATCAAAATTCGAGCGGAAGATGACACTGAACCATACTATAGGGATACAATCCAATATAATATCTAATTGTGAACAGACTTCACGACTATGTGAAGCTGAAAACTTTGTTAACTCTATCGACTATTTTTTTTTGACAAATTCGCCTTCCAAAAACTTTCCAAAGATAACATTACAACCGATTAGAACACATTTGCCCCCTTTCCCTCTCTCAATTTCTCCGATAAACACTTTTGGGACAAAACTGTGACACCACGCTTATCACTCAATCGGAATGTCATAATCATGTCATGCCATTCGGAGAGAGAGAGAAGAACTGTATATCATCATCGTTTTCCATGCAACTCGTTTCCAACCGGACTTTTTCGGAAACTGAGAGAGAGAGAGAGAGAGAGAGAGAGAGAGAGAGAGAGAGAGAGAGAGAGAGAGAGAGAGAGAGAGAGAGAGAGAGAGAGAGAGGAGGGGAATGGATGATAAACGGTTTTACGTGTTTGTGATGTAATCCGACGAGACAAGGAAGGGGGGAGGATTAAGCGAACAATGATAACAAAGGGGAAGCAACTTAGAGGAAAAAAAGAGAGAAGGAATTTGAAACACTGGGATTCCAAAGGAAGGAGTTGGATGTCGAGATTCTGAAACAGTCATTTTTATGAAATGCGATGACGTTTCAGATGGTGTACCTGACTGGGAAACATAATGAGCCTATAACTGTTCCAGAGCACTTAAGCTCTAGATGAAACTCTAAACTTTTCTGTTTCAATTTGGACATTCCTCTTGCAAAAATAGTAACAAAACGATGAACTCCATTTCCGCCTGCTAGAGCCTTCGACTACTATAATTGAGTCCATCAAAATGTGATTATTAGAACGCGAAATTTCGTTTTCAGAATTCGGTTGAAGAAGATGCACATAGACAGTAAATCCCGTCACCTTAAATTCAATTTCAAAAACTGCGCAGTTTTGGTTGGCTTTCGAAGTGGCTCATTTTACATCGACTGCCAAAACTCAAGCTGAAAACTTATGTCAAATAGAGGGATGTTGTGTGAAGAGTTGACAAAGATATATCAATGAAGGACTGGAAACGGAAAAAAGTAGTGTTTCATAGAGCATGTATGCTTCTCAGAATCTTTCAAGATAGGCTCATCTACAAATAACGACCTCATTTCGAAGATTGAAACCAGGAAAAACTACTACGTCAAAAATTTCTGTTTCCAAGTTCTCATTTTTGAAACCTTTATGTTGAGGGGCCAATGCCAAGCAATCTCTTGGGGTTACTTACAAGAATTACAAAGAAAAATTTCTATCTAGTGACGACGAATAGTACAACATTACAATATTTACACCGATAGCCAACAGTCAACATATGCAAATTTCCCTATAATTTATGTTCGAAACTATTATCAACATAGCGAACTTCCCTACTTCCCTAGAGAACGATTTTCTAGCGGAAATGAAATCCGACGGACAAAAACTAGAGATGGATGTCATCGTCGCCATGGTGTATATGTAAATAATGTAGAATGTGTTATCAATCGTTTTCCCTTTTTTCTGTTATCATCAATCACTCGACACGTCTATCATCTCTCTCTCTCTCTCTCTCTCTCTTTTCTTATGCGATGGCGGCTTACAAGGTTTACAACAAAGAATTACAGTCGCTGTTTTTTCAGAAAAGATTTGGTGACTTTTCAGAGGCAGTCCATTGTTGAATGGGAATAGAGATGGAAAACATTTGGTAGACATAAACCGAAATTATGAGACGGAAAAATTTAAAAATCTGACAAGTATTTTTGTCAGTTTCAGGTGTTCCATATTTATAGAGCTAGCGTAAGTTTTTTATTGACTTACCTATGTAGAACTGTCAGTATTGTCACTACCAGCAAAGTGTTTTTTAGATAATTTTAACATGCCGAAAACTATTAGCTAAACATTTACTATTTGTATCTGAAACTTTCAGATAAATTTTCGAGCTTCTGGCGGCCGAAGGACAGGTAATTTGTTTCTCTTCGTTTTCAGCATTTTGAAGAGTAGCATTGAGCAAGTTTGCAGAAAATTTTCAAAAAACACTTATCCTACGAGCGTGTCAAACAAAAAAAGCCCAATTTCATGATTTTCAGAAATAGTGATCTTACATTAGAAATCATGATATTTTCTGGCATCCCTTAAATTTTTGTCAGTTGAAGTCGCTGTTTTTTTCAGAAGAGATTTTGTGACTTTTCAGAGTCAGATCATTGAAGAATGGGAATTGAGATGGAAAACATTTGGTAGACATAAACCGAAGTTATGAGACGGACGCATTTGAAATTGTGACGAGAAGTATTTTTATCAGTTTCAGAGGTTCCATGTTTAGACAGCTACACTAGGGTAAGGGCTAGGGTTAGTTTTTTAATGAAATGTAAAAATCAGCACTGTCACTACCAGCAAAGTGTTTTTAGATGATTTTAACACGAAAACTATTAGCTAAAAATTAACTATTTGTATCTAAAACTTTCAGATAAATTTTTGAGATTCTGGCGGCCGACATTTCAAACGATGGTTGATTTGGGATATACGGAAAATTGAAGACCGTCGTTTTTCTTATGGGGTTATTCAGGGAATCGGCAGAAAAGGAAAACAAACTCCGCGAAAACTCGGAGATTGAACCAATTTGGCTGAAACTTTCGGGCCAACTGGAGAAAACTATAGGAAACATTTTGCCAAAGTTTGGGTCAAAATATCAACATTGAAAATTTGTCTGAAATTCCAGCCAAATTTCAGTGCATTTGGTGTCAATCGTAAGAGTTAAAGGATTGGAACATTAAAAATATTTTGATGATTTCTTTTGACGAGTTTCCGAAACAAACATTTTTCATCAAAAGATTTGTTACGACGTAATCTCAAGCGCTTCCTACAAGCGTGCCAAACAAAAAAAACTCAATTTCATGATTCTCAGAAATAGTGATCTTACATTAGAAATGCTGATTATTGGGGCGTCCCTAAATTTTTGCCAGTTGAAGTTGATAAACTGACAGATACGAAAAACCTATTCGCTATGTTCGTACTTCTTCTTATGTTATGGAGGCTTACAAGGTTTACAACAAAGAATTACAGTCGCTGTTTTTCAGAAGAAATTTGGTGACTTTTTAGAGGAGAATAATTGAACCGGAATAGCGATGGTGAAAATTTGGTGAACATAAACCAAAATTATGAGGCAGAAAAATCTAATAATCTGACAATAAGTTTTTCGTCAGTTTCAGAGGTTCCATATTTTTAGAGCTAGCGGAAGTTTTTATTATGTAGTTGAGCACTGAAATTTTCAGATACATTTTTGAGCTTCCGACGGCCGACGGGCAGATGATTTGTCTTTCTTCGTTTTCAGCATGTTGAAGAATAGCATTGAGCAAAATTACAGAAAAATGTCAAGAACCTCGAGATGAAAAATTCAGAACATTAAAACCAGGGATAACTTATTTTTGACGGGTTTCCGAAACAGGTACTTCTGGTTAGAAGATCTGATATGGAAAAACGTTAAGCGTGCCAAACAAAATAATCACAATTTCATGATTTTCACAAATAGTGATCTTACATAAGAAAAGTTGATAATTCTTGTTTTTTGTCCGTAGACTGAGAGATACGAAAAACCTAATCGCAAGGTTCTTACTTCCTTTCAAACAACATTCCCAGCTTCAGATTTCAGCCTTCAAAGTCTCAAAACCCGTCTGGTACTGGTTCCGAAAAAAAGGGTGAAAATTTCCTCCCCAAAATCCATCACAAAAAAAAGCATCATCACCGGAGTATTTAGAGTGTATTTTGATGATTGATTATGGGTCAAGTGGATTTGGCGGCGAGGGGAGGAGGAGAAGGGGAGAGTAGTGACCAGAAATATGGAAGAAGGGAGGGTTTGAGGGATGGGGGGAAGGGGGAAAGATAAATGAGGAGAAACAACAAAATCTGATTGGAGGGGAGAAATCGGCTCACAATTTTGATAAGAAGGGGAAAAACAGTGAGCTGAAAAAAAAAGGATATCTGAAATAGAAACTCTGACAGATTTCAGTTTCAGTGGTCTATTTAAACTGTAGGCAGATGTCCGCCAAACTGATGGGCAATATTGGTATGTGAATCTCACAATAGAGTCCAACGGCTCACAACTACTTCAGCCAAATTCATCTCGGCTTCCTCATCAGATATCAACAAAAAAAGGACCACTGTAAAATTAATGCTCACACTTTGATTAACATTCTGTTCGTTGATCATGTTTTAAGATCACTTACAGGAACCGAGAAAAATTTGGTCGGAGGTGTGTTACGGTACAGTTTGGAGAGTCGAGAGACCTAGAAAATTGTGGAGTTCTCGAGCCCCTTGATAATTTCCAAAGACTCTAGATGTTTCTCCAGAATCAGAAAGAATCAGAAAGAACACGAATATCAAACTGTGTGTCTTAACACAACACGACGAAACGGAAAAAGAAGAAAAGAAAACACACACAAGTTTTATGGGCTTTCGACAAAAAAAAAAGTGATGGACGTTCGCATGGCTAATTGGCACTTCTTCTCACACAGGGGGTCTTTCTGTTTGATCGCACCGGCAGAAAAAAAGGGACGATTTTATTTATGTTGGCAAAGCGGGGAAGATATGGGAACATGGAGGGGAGAAAAGCGGCATCTCCGTTTTGAATATTGAGCATTTTGGGTGCAGCCTTGAAGCATGAGAATCAATTTATTCCAACATCGAAAATCCAAATAAAAAGTTAAAGAATAACTGATACAATTCAAGGTACAAGAGACATCGGCACACATATATTCACAACATAGAATTGGTTATAGAATCACGTGGGTCTTCTCGTGTACTTTCGGAACGCAGAGAACTGATTGGTTCCGATCTGTGGGCGGGGCTCCTCTTGAGCATCATCCGCTGGAGCATCATCAGCCGGAGCCTCTTCCACTGGTGGTGGGGGCGCCGGTGGCCCATTGCTCGGTTGGAAGGGTTCTTGATACGGCGTTGGTGGTCGGATTATGATCGTTGGAATGGCGCCTGGAGGTGGTACTTGGCCAAAATTCGGTAGACCGAACTCTGGGGGGCGAGTAGGTCCTCGACTGGAGCTTGCTTGGTCTTCTGGAGTGGTGGCCTGGCTTGAGCGAGCTTGGCTGGATTCTGGTTTGGACGTGGAGTGCTCGCTTGAACGTGGTTGGACGTCTTCTGATCTTCCATCGAGGTCGCGTCTCTTCTTGTCCACCTCCTCGCCGCCTTCCGATTTTCGCTTCCTCTTGTTCAGCTCTTCTTCGTGCTCACTCTGGAAAAAGCGGAAGCTTTGAATCGATTCTTGATTCTCTAAAGCTTCAGACTACGTAGAAGGTCAATAGTTCCATGAAATATCCTATCGATCTATACAAATTTCATGAAACCGAGAAGTGATCTCTCAGAATCTCAGCTGAAAATCCCACTCACCCTCTGTCCACAGCTCACGAAGACCTGGCGGGGAACATCCTTCTCGTAGACCGCCTCCTCCACCCCCTCCTTCCTGATGCTCACCGCCACCTGATACTTGAGCCGTCCCTCCAGATACACCTCGTTCTTCCTCCGCTCACTCTTTCTGCACACCCTCTCTCGATCCTTCTCTCGTGCTCCCTCCCGAGTTGTCCGGAACACGATGTTGTTGAAATGGACGGGCTCCTTCATCCATGTGGCTCCCGTCTCGAATCCTCGCTTATGGGTGTAGGTGTCGGTGAACTTTTCACCATCTGCAGGTGGATCCTCTCTCTTGCAGAAGAACTTCCAGGATCCGTCGGGTTTGTAGCTTCTCGTGAATCTGAAAAATGGGTTGATTGGAGCTTGAAGAGTTGAAGAGTTCACAACTTTTGTTGCAAAAATTAAAATCACCTCTGTGTCAAATCCGGCGTGAACACCAACTCGATCGAGTACTTCTCCGCCTCCCCGAGACCCGTGATCTTGTAGTCGAACTTCAGCTTCGCAGGATCTCCCATCAATACGATATGCGCTTGATCGCCTGCCTCGATCCATTCGGCGATGGAGGTGCACTCGACGGCGATCTCAGTCTCGGTCATGGTGGCTGGAAATTCGAGGTATTGGCTTCAAATTGGAGTTTCATCTCGGAATGGAAAAAGTCAGAATTGGAGAAATAAAACAAGACGAGGAAACGGTGAAAAACAGCTTTCAAAATATGAAAAAAAAAACTCGAAATGAAAGAACAACATGAAACATTTGGTATTGTTGATTCAGGTCGATGTGCTTGGCGCGAATCTAGATAGACTCCTCCCACTTTGAATATTTGAAAAGGCGCCACTTTTTCCAACTGGAGAGTAGATCAAATCACGGTGCCATTTGAAAAAATTTTTCTGCAAAATTGCCAAAGTGGGAGGAGCCTATCCAGATTCGCGCCAATCATTTCATCAATTTTTTCTACAGAACTTCCTGAATTGACAATACGCAGTTGGGAAGTGCTTCGGAGGGTAGATCAAAAACTTTAACTCGAATAATTTTTCAAGTTTTGATCAACCCTTAATTTCCGCTAATTCACAATTCATCAATTCGAGAATTGCCATTTTCGACTCTTGACCGAAAAATTGCACCGCAAGAGCGACAGCGAGCATGGATGGGTGGATGTTGGGAGGGGCAATGGTGACGTCTTCATAATCTGACAGAAAAAATTGGAGATAACTGATAAGTACAGAAAGTGAACTATCACATGCACTAGTTGAAACGGAAATTTTAAACGTACCATTCTGAAGAAGTGTGTGGAGATTTTATTTTTCTGTAGTTTGATAAACCTCGGAAACCCTATAGCACCTTTTTTCTGAGAGTTGACTTTTCTGATTCCCTTCTGGAGACGTGAAGAAGTTGAACAACACATTTTGAAGTTACTGGAAATATGAGAGTTTGAGAAGAAGCTAATTGAGAAAAGGCCAAGAATATGATGCACAGAGGGAGAGGAGACCATCTGAAAAGTGAGTGGACGGCAACCTTTATGGATTTAGGAGTGGGATTCATTGAGGTGAAATTGAGTGACCTCTGATACAGTAACTAAGAGGGACTTTTTGAATGCATCGATTTAGAGATGTTCATCGTCTGTCTTGGTTGCTTGGTCAGAATTCGTCTACGCTCTCACATGAACACTTACTGTATGTGAGGAACATACCTCAAAAAAACCCACTGTTTCTCCTCTTCCACTTGAAACATTTTTATTTCCATTGGGAGTCCTGGATTTATGTTCTCTTTCATCAACTTTGCTTCCCTAATTCACGTTCCGATTGCGAGCCTTATTTCTTCCACTGGTTCCTGTACCGCTCATTTGAAACCTTTCAGCCTCAGCCATCCCTTTCTCCCCGTTCCCTTGTCAATCTTCAGTTTCAGGATCCCTTCTTCCATTTTTCATTTTCCATCTTCATGAGTTTAAGTTTGTTATCCGGAAAGACTCCCCATTTTCAAAGAACATGACTGACTCTCAGTGCCTGATTGTTTTCGTGATTTGGCCGTTGTCAACTAAAAACTTTCAATGACCAGTGAGGGATTGTCGATTATCTATTCTGACCCCAAAACTATGAAGCAAACATATTGAAACAGCCTAAAATATTGACCGCTCAACTTATTGAAAACAATGAAACAGCTAAATGTAACTCGAGCCATTCCATATCTGTACGATTCTTCTTTGATCAGTATTCTTATATGTATTCTTATCTGAACCTTCCTCGTAAGTATGGCCCAAAGGTATTTGTTTTTCTAGAATACATTTCATAACGTTTTCAAGGTTTTAAGACGTCTTCAACCAGAATCCCTAATTTATATATTTCCTCATTAAATAGTTTCATGTTTCACTGTCCTGTACTAACCTCTCTTTTTTTTCCCCACTTTCGTTGATCCTTCGCTCATATTGCGTCTCAATTCCAGCAAACTTTCAGAACACCCTCCAACCTCAATATTCCTGAAAAATTGCTCCAACAATCGGCATCGACGCGCCTATCTCTCTGCCGGAATCTGTAGCGGCCCACGGTAGGACCTCAAAAAAAAATACTCCAATCAAAAGTGCACAGATTGGAAGCCGTCTGGAGAAGCAGTTCCACGTCGTCGGAGTGGAGTAGAAAGTTGGAGCCAATAAAAGCAAAAGCCGAGAATAGAGCAGAAACCTAAGGAAACCGTCGAGGACATGAACACGTAGTTTGACACCTACATGATCACTGACAATCATAACTTCGTCTTCCAGTTTATTTGGATGCACATGATGAAATAATTATTTGTCCGTTAATTTTTTTATTACTCAGTTATAATAAAGCTACCCGAGGAAAAACTGGGGAAAGCACATTGGGGAAACAGGGGTTTTTTCTGACGTCTAGGGAAAACTCGGACAGGAGCAATACCACTTATCCAATTACACTCAAGTTCAACAACATGTGTTTCTTAACGTTTATACGGGACCAAGCAAATCTTGGAACATAACTATATCCATCTTTCTATGCATTGGAAACTCTGAATTCATTCATTCAGCCCCGAGAACAGTTCCACCATATTCTTTCAAGCTCAAAAGGGTTGGTCAGCAATCGAAGTTTAATGTTTGTTTACTTTTCCCCCAAATGGAACAGAAAACATTATTTTAAAACCAATGGTTATTTATTGTATGTGCACGAAGACAGAATAAATTATGAACACGACAGACAAAATGAGATCATTATTAGATGGTGCGGGCCGCCATGTAGGCCTCCATCTCGGCGTCCATCTCCTCGACGGTCATCTTTGGTTTCTCCTCTCTTCTCGGCTTCTTGCTCTTCTTGGCTCCGGCCTTCTGTGCTCCTTTTGCCATCACTGGCTTCCCTCCTTGCTTCTTTGGGTTTCCTGGGTTTCCAGAAGCAGCTGGAGCGGATCTTCTTGGTGGAGCATCGGGGAACTTGACTCTATTGGCAATGTTGTGAGTGTCGATCAGAGCGAACTTCATCACTTTTCCATCGAGAGCCACTCCCGAGAACTTTTTGAGGAGAACATCCGCGTGGCGTTTTGGCAGAGTGATGTCTCCGGTTCCAGCCGAGGCGCCCTTCTCGTTGAAGTTTACGGTGACCTGCTTGATTTTGAACTCGCCGAAGAGCTCGCGAAGGTCACTGGAGAGTACGCTGGCGGCCAGGTTGGAGATGTTGAGGCGGACTTCGCGGTTTTCTGAAACATCTTGATATGAGGATCCCGAAGACTATCCAAAATCCTTACCATTCGATGGAATGGCTGCTCTCGGGCCCTTCGTGAATCCTCCACTTTGACGACGTGGAACTGCTCCGCCAGATTGACGTCTGACGCCTCCGGATGGCTTTCCTCCGGCGAATCGTTTCTTGATTCCTCCCAGCGATGCCCTCTTGATTGGGCTCTTTTTGAGGTTCTTCCGTGGGCCTCTACGGATTCCGGCCGAGAGTGGAGCGTCGATTTCCATGGCGGTAGCACGAGCCATTGTTGGAGAGAGATTTGGGAGTTTTCTGAAAATGAATGGAGTTTTTGTCGTAGATTAAGGGAAATAGGAAAAAGTGGAATCATAAGACGAGCGAGTTAAACAGTAAACTTTTGGAAAAAAAACGTAGTGGATGATAAGTAAGAAGAGCATGGAGTTCGGAAAACTTTACGAGCAAGAATTCTTGGAGTATATAAGAGAAAATCGAATCAGGGAAAGGGATTCTAGAAAACCAATAAAAAAGGAGTCGGACCACCCCGAAGACTGGAGAGTCCAGAGTATATAGGTGGACTCAAAAATATCGGAAAAGGGAATAGGAGGGTTGTGAGGGTTTCAAGAGAAGACAAACTGAAGGTAGAGTGAATGAGAGTAACTCCAAGTCGAAGGCGGGGAGAGTGAGTCCAGGTGTGCGGAGAGATTTTCAGCAGATCGATATGCGGTACCCTGGGAAGAGTGGACTAGTGAGAGTGAAGGCGAATACGGTTGAACAATGGAGGAGACCTTCCCATCCACTAAGGTTGTGAAGGGAAGACAAGCTCTGAAAATCAATGGCGAGAAAACGCAGTAGTTCAAACTAAACGTGTCTGTTTCGCAATGTCGATTTGATAGATTTGTGGTTCGAACGAACAATGGGTAATGATTGATAAGAGCGGATCTTCATGTGAATAACGAAAATGCGAGGAGACTGTGAAGAATAAAATTGGCAATAAAAAAGGGGCTCGGCTCAAAGTGAGGAAAACTATAGAGTTCTAAGCTTATTAGCTATTTACAAAAGTTCACTGTTAACATAAGATCATGAAACAGTTTGGCAGAGAGTTAAACAGAAAACAATTGAGAAAAATTATAAAGTGAGCATGAATTTCGGACAAGAAACATTGGGGTATATTAGAGAAAAACAATCAGGTAAAGGGATTCTAAAAAACCAATGAAAGAGAGGGAGTACCCGAGACGGGAGAGTCCAGAGTAAATGGATGGATCCAAAAATATCGGAAGAGGGAATGGGAGGGTTGTGAGCGAACCAAGAGAAGACAAACGGAGGGTAGAGTGAATGAGAGTAACTCCAAGTCGAAGGCGGGGTGGAGTCCAGGTGGGCGGAGAGATTTTCAGCGGATCGATATGTGATACCCAGGGAAGAGTGGAATAGTGAGAGTGAAGGCGAATACGGCTAAACAATTGGGGGAGATCTTCACATCTACTGTGGATGTGAAGGGAAGACAATCTCTAAAAATCAATGGAGGAAAATGCAGTAGTTGGGACTAAAACTGCCTGTTTCACAATGTCGATTTGATAGATTTGTGGTTTAAACAATAATGGGTACTGGTTGTCCGAGATAAGAGGGCGGATGTTCATTTGAAAAACGAAAGTGCGAGGAGACTGTGAAGAATAAAATTGGCAATAAAAAAGGGGTTCGGCTTGAAGTCAGTTGATGTCATGGTACACATCATTCAAAGAAGCTGATTAGCTATTTACAAAAGTTCAATGTTAAGAAAAGCTCATGAAACAGTTGGCCAATTGGCAAACGATGACAGTGTGAAAACCAGTAGCCAGACTTAACCCAAAGTAAACCGCAAGTTCTGAGGCTAATGCGTTCTAGGCAAACTGGAAAACCAATAAAAAAGGAGAGCGGGTTTCCAAGACTGAAAAGTGCTGAGCGAATGGAGGATTCGAAAATATCGGTATAGGGAATGGGAGGGTTGTGAGGAAAACAAGAGCAGACAAACTGAGGGTAGAGTGAATGAGAGTAACTCCAAGTCGAAGGCGGGGAGAGTGAGTCCAGGTGTGCGGAGAGATTTTCAGCAGATCGATATGTGGTACCCAAGGAAGAGTGGAATAGTGAGAGTGAAGACGAATAAGGATGAACAATGGAGGAGACCTTTCCATCCACTAAGGTTGTGAAGGGAAGAAAAACTCTGAAAATCAGTGGGGGAAAATGCAGTAGTTCGAACTAAAACTGCCTGTTTCACAATGTCGATTTGATAGATTTGTGGTTTGAACAATAATGGGTTAATATACTCCTTGTCTGAGAGAATGATACGCATCTTCATGGCAAAAACGAAAACGCGAGGAGACTCAAATTGGTGATAAAAAAGGGCTCGGATCGAAGCGAGGGGAACTATAACGTCATGGTTGTCATCATTCAAAGAAGCTGCAAGTCGGAGTTCAGAGCTTATTTGATATTAACAAAAGTTCCCTGTTAAGAAAAGATCATGAAACAGTTTCGACGCTCATACGAAGAAATGAAGTACCCTAAAAACTCAATTCAAAGTAAACAGTCTGAAACCCCAAGTTCTTTCTAGTCAAACTGATCAGAGATAGAGAAACGAGAAGTCATGGCGTGAGTTATCGTCTTCACTGTACCACACTATTCTTCCCATGTACTTGTTCATGACAGTGACCGACAATCACACTAGATGTTCTTAAGGTGGATTCTCACCATGGGAGAGATTGAGACTGGTAGGTAGTGTGAAGATGGAAGAAAAGATGAGAAGAACCAATTGTTAAAAGGTGCAATATCGAATAAAGTGTGAAGGTTATTTTAAGAAGTGGAACGTTGTGGAAACTTGGATGAATCGTTATTAGAGCGGCGAAGTTATTGTAGAGTTTAAAAACAAGTTGTTATTTCAAGGTCGGAACGAATGAAAAAAACGTTCGAGCGAAACAAATAATAGCTAATTGAAACCGAAAACGCCTGTGTTTTTTTGTCATGAGCAATTCAAACATCAATGAAGTCCTGTTTCGAACTGTGAATATCATGTTCAATGGGGAACTTTACATTCACTGGATAAATCGGAGACCTGTCGCTAGAGAAATGCAGACGCGCTCTGCTGGGAGGCGCCTCCGTCTTCAAATGTTTTAATGTTTTAAAAGTTTGTTTCCCCCACTGGAGCTCGATTGCATTTCTCTAGCACCAGGTCTCCATGAAAAGATAAAATCTACTTTTTTTAGAGCAACAGTTACATGAACCACAACCTCTAAAACATCGGCTATGTTCTGATGTAGAACAAAAGAAACAGCAGAATGTTTCGGGATCTTGAAAGTGTGTTTAAAAATGCTCAAAGTGATAGAGGGCCCGGAATTGAGTGAGCAAATTTGAGATATAGCTACACTTTTGTTCAGCAGATATTCAAATGCTTGGAATTTCCCAAACTAGTTTCACAAGGATTATTAGCTAACAAAAGTTCGTAATTCGAAAGCCGGAATTCAGGATAACTTGGCTCCGCCCTCCAGATCCCAATCACCATTCAATCTCAGTCAGGTGTTTACTAAGCCAATGGGGGCGAGATGAACACGCGTCAATAACTAAAACTTTCCGTTAAGTTTGCATATTCATTAGTTGACTGAAACAGAAAACTTCCTAAGTTTTGGTCACGGCTTTATACCGTTTCTATGGTGTCAGAAATACGGCGAAGAACAAGTCATCAACGATGAGTCAATTATTTTCTTTTGGGACATCTAATTCAAACAAACACCTGCTGAAATCCACGCACACACACTCTCTCTCCCTATCTGCGTCTCTCCTCTCCCCCTCTCTTAACATAAACCACCCGAACACGCCATTCTCCCCGTACACATCTGGCGTACTGGATAACACAGACGTCTTCCACGCCAGATGGGTCGGGTTCGATGACCGTGTGCGGTGAAGAGAGCGTGCCACTGTACGTCGTCCATCGGAAGGACGATGAAATGGAGAAATTACAGGCACAGGGGCCATCTGAGCACAGTTTTTGATGAGAGGGGAGGTTTTGAGAAGAAAATTTTTATGAGGGTTTGTAAGAGAAGATAAATACTGTATACCAAGGGGTGTTATGGCGAAAAAAGTGGCATTGAAACACGAAAAAGCTGCTGCTGAACCTATTGAATCCGAAAAGTAATGAATTGAGGTTCTGAGGACCTGTAGAGCGAGTTTTCCAAAACGGGAATCCTATTTGTCATCCGAATCAAGTAGATCAACTTGTGAGATCCACTGTGTCGCAGAGCAAAAAAGTGTTTTGACACAACAGATTTCTAATATCTTGACCTTTTGCACTGCGGAACTGCGGAGTGCCGTCTACACGAGGCAAAAGAAGTTGGCGAACCAATATAACGCAGAACTAACTGAACTGATCGAATGGAAAAAGAAGAATGACTTATTGGAACCGAAAAGTGCAAATTTGGTGGTTTGTTTCGTCAACTGATTTCTGTGTGTATTCTTTTAAAACACGCATTAACTAGTTATTGCATCACATCCAATTGGAAAGGTGCGAAAACAGGGAAATATTTTAACTGTGATGCAGAGCAGGAATGTGCGGAATGACCTTTTCGGAATTTTTCGGAATGCCTAAAAAATCCGATTCTGAAATTTCGGAATTTCGGAATATTCCGAGTTTCAAAATGTCGGAATTTCAGAATTTTCGGGATGTTTGAAATTCCGATATTTCAGAAGTTTCATCGACTGAAAATGCACTAGGGCGTAAATTGGATTAACATGATGTATCGTATATCACTGCAAAGCTTCAAAATATCTCAAATCATTTGATATACTGTGTTTCTGAGACACTTTCCAATACCATGTGTCAAAATTTCGAAAATTCATTCCGAAAACATCCGTCGGAATTATTCCGGTCGGAATTTCATTCCGAAAAAAAGCTTCGGAATTATTCCGGTCGGAATTTCATTCCGAAAAAAAGCTTCGGAAATATTCCGATCGGAATTGTATTCCGAAAATGCTCGGAATATTCGGAATTCCGAATTCCGTTCCGAACATCCCTGGATGCAGAGATTGAGAGTCGAAAAGTCTCATTCTCGATACAAGGGACCGAAAGCTAGACAAGAGTCGTGAAAATTAGTCACCAGCTCAAGCATTAGATAGTGAGACGTTTCATCGAAATCTGAACTGATTGAAACTGAAAATGTTCGGTGATTGTATCTATCTCCAAGAAAGATTCAGGTTTTTGAAGCTATTAGGTTTATCTATAAGTTTCTTTTGATTTTGGACAAATACGTTTCAAAGGTTTTCGTGTCAAAACATTTGAATAAAATCAGTAGCAATAGAAACGTGGTTCACCAAGTGGCATTGAACCATGTTTTGTGTCTTATGAAAACTGAACCTCTTGAAACCGAAGAGTAAAGAATTGAGTTTTTGAGGACCTCTAAAGCGAAACTTCAAAAATGATAGTGGCATTTGTCGTCCAAGTCGGGTAGATCAACTTGTAAGATTCACTGTGCCGTCGTGTTTTGGCACCACTGAATTCTAATACTTTGTGCCGTGTACACGAGGATCCAAAAGTTGGTGAATGAAAAATACTGTCATCCAGAGACTAATCAAATTGATTCGAATGGAAATAATAATGACTTTTTGGAACAGGAAAGTGCACATTTTGGTGATTTGTTTCGTCAATTGATTTCTGTGTGAAATTTATGAAAAAATACTGATCAACTAGTCATTTCATCACACCTAATTGCTGAAGTGAGTAAACAGGGAAACATTTTAACTGTGATACAGAGATTCTCAGAGTCGAAAAGTCTTATTCTCGAAACAAGGGGCCCAAAGCTAGACTAAAATCGTGTAAATACCGGATGTTGCATCAATGGCATTATATAGTGAGACGTTTCATCGAAATCTGAACTGATTGAAACTGAAAATTTTCAGATGTATTTTGATATTGATTCATCTAGTACAAAGATGATGCTAGTTTTTCAAATCCACAACGGTTTTTGTTATAAGACATTGAGAAAAATCAGCTAGCAATAGTTAGTAAATCGAAAAATGTGCATGAAATTTGTGGTATCTTACTGTAAAGGAACGTGCTCGAATATCGAATTTAGAAATTTCAGCTAAATTTACTATACACCTTCACCGTAAAACCATGAAATGGCTATTTCAATGAGGAAATCAGAAAAAAACTCGCCTGAAATCGGACCGTGTTTCTTTCAAAGTACGGTGCAGCTTTTCTCGATTTCGAAGCTATTTTCAGCGGGTTTCTTCGTTTTCTTCAATGTCATTCGACTCAAATACCTCTATCTACAAGAAAAACAAAAGAAAATCAGTTAAAATTAGCTCCAAAATCGACAAAATCTGACAAAAAACCTCATGATATTTGAGCATGTTCCTTTGAAGTAAGGTAGTCCTCGAAAAACTATTTTCGTGGTAAGATATCCCTGATTTTTCTTCAGAAATCACTACAAGAATTCTTCGAAAAATACTAACAATCCAATAAAGCTTGAAAGCTGTCAAGAAACTTGAAAACATTACGAAACCGAGAAAAATCAATCGATTATCTCCCACCAGAACAGCAACCATCAAACTGGTCGCATTCATGATGTGTCGTCTCTATTATCAGCGACAATCGAGACAAAATGAATTTCGAAAATCGTCGAAAACATTGCCGACGAAAAATTATTTTCGAAAATCTACGAAGTGCGTAAAGCTCACGAAGAGCCACCGAATGGAGAAGGGTAAGCCTGGTGTATATCCATCGCCCAGGGTGACCTGACCTCTAGCAGAAAGAAAGAGGAGACCATTACACTGTGCCACCACATTCGAATGTATTCGAATGAACCTTTAGCACACACAGAAAGACACCACCAGTTGTGCGTCGAGTGTACGCACACACGATAATAGTGTGTATGCGGGGAGGGGGAGTCTATTGGAGCGCGCTTCCTTACTCCTCATCACATCATTGAGCGAGTTTTTATTCGAAAAAGTCAGGCAAAAACAAAAACAAGTATAGGGATACCGGTATATCCAAAAACAATACTCGGAAAAATGACACAGAAAAGTGAAGAAATGTGAGGTGGATTGTCGAGGGAGAAGGCACAAGAGAGATGAGCAAAGAATTGGGAGGCTAGTAAAGACTTGAAATTCAAATTTAGAACTATTTTAAATTAGAAGGATATGAAAAGTTATTATGCTGTAGTTTCGACCGCCACCCGGCCACGGCTCGACCGTAAACTCAAGGAGAAGTCTGGACCAATTTTCGGCCGCTGTTCGACCACCAGGACCACGGCTCGACCACTACCACCGCCTCCTCTCGTTCCTACACGAGTAGACACACCCGCACATCATCTTCGTGGGGAACTTTTTCGCGATGAAAGTCTCTCTCACATCCTGCAGTGCTCGTTCCATCCGAACCTTCCGGTAGTACCGATCGACGAGTCGACTGAACTTGTGTCGTTGTTGAGGGTAGAATTTGGGGTAGTCGGTGATGGGGACGCGGACTCTCGGCACTGCCGGCGGGTAGTAGGCGGTGAAGTCGATGTCGAGGTTGAACAGAGGGTCGCCTGGAAATATAGGAGATGAAAGCTTGAAGGGAGGTTGATGGTGAGAATTTTCAGAAAATTCTCTATTTTTCTGTATATGGTTCATCAGAATCGCTCGGAGATGAGTCGGGCAAGAGATTGACTATAAGGTCTTCAGTACCTTTGAGAATTTTCTCTAAATTTGAAAACATATGAAACGATATTTGGGCATTCAAATGTGCTATCTGGCTAACTGCCCAAACTTCTAAACGGCGAGATATTTTCTCAGGAAGATGGTCGGTCGTTTTGAGTCAAAATTTGTTGTGAAAGTTTTGTCGGAAACATCACTTTTCTCCAGACAAATTTTCAGATTTCCACCATTTTTTTCAAGTCAAACCCTTACCCTCATGCTCCATGGCCAACTGGAAGGTGTGTAAGTTGGGACACCCGGCTAATCCACGTGAATCTTGATACACGAGAGTCTTGTAGGAGATCTGAAAGTTTTCAATGCAAAGTTTCCTGACCCTCAATTCTCTACCTCATTGATGACCAACTTGGCCATCCAATCCAACACAATAATGATCTCCGATTCCATCGGCGGCGAGCCGAGTGCCTCGTGAAGTCGATAAGCGTGGAATCTCGATAAACTGAAGCCAGTTGGATTGATGAAGTTGGTAAAGTAGACCGGATCGAATTGCTCGTGTTGATGATAGGCGGGAAGGTACATGCGATGTTGAAGAGTCAGACGGTCGCCTCGGATGTTGATGGGATCGTGGTGGGCGGCGTCGTGGTAGAGCGCTTGGCAGCGGGGATCGTTGAAGTAGTAGTGGTTGAGCAGCGCCGTGTAGTGATTAGAGAAGGTCTCTTGGTTCGGGTCGGGATTCGGCTGGAAACTTGGGTAAGCGTTGGCGGGAGTTTGAATGAGAATGCTCAATTTTCTAGGTTTCTCGGTGTTTTTTCTCCGGAAAAACGCAAAAAAGAAGACAGTGAAAAATACAATTTTTTGGATGGCTCGAAATGATTATTTCAAGTTTCGATTTTCGGCGATTTCGGTTTTTTGTCGAGAAAATGTTTAAATGTTTGTAAAAAACAAGTTTTCCGCAAGGATTCAGCGAAAAAATGGTGAAAAATCGGCGAAAATTGATGGAAAAATGAGATTTTCAGGTACTGTACGTTCAAAGGTGCATAGCTCGAAATTATTTGTGAGGAACCACCACGACTTATTACCGTACACTAGAAATATAGTCGTGATGAGACCACAAAAAAACCTGAGCTTTGCGCCTTTAAAGGTACAAAACCCAAAAACGCAATTTTCTGCATCAATTTTCGTCAATTTTTACGGGTTTTCTCTCGTTTTTTCTTCGATTTTCAGGGAAATCGAGCTGCTCAAAATATATGTGAGCAGTTTTTTGCTAAACTGATATCAATTTTTGATAAATTCAACCAAGTTTAGCTGTTCCTCATGAGACATAATTTTACAAGAATTTTCTCTGTTCAAAAACCCACCAAAAACTTGCGATAAAACATGAATAATCGAAAGTCCGACATGGCGATCAGTCGGTGCAGCGAGTACTTGTTGATTTGTCTGCAAAATTTCCCAGTTTTTTAAAACCAAAAATTTCCATTTCTCTCACTTTCTCCGATGAGCCACCGCATCATGCCACATGAAACCACAATAGGCCGAGAGACATCTCATGGTTCGCTGGAAGACAAACAGTGTGACATCGGGATTGTTAATAAGGCCGACGCCAGCGGTGAAGAGTTGGGTGGCGGTGATATGAAGGAGGGTCTCACGAGGCCATGTTTGGAGATTGTACTGTTCGTCGACTGAAGAAAATTTGAGGTTGAAAACTTGCTAGGAAGATAAAGCTCGACGAGTTCTACAAAGTGATACCAAAAACGTCGACAGATTCTAACTGATTGCTGTGCTCGGTATCATTTTGTAGGTCTTGCCCAGCTCTTTCTTTTGCAGCCAGTTTCAGCGCGAAATCAGAATTTCGAGCTCTCAAAACTCGTCAAAAACTCACTCTGATTGCCATGAACGAACGAGGGTCCAGTCAGTGGTTCTCTCTGTAAGTGGCGTCCTTTGATCATTGGCCATTCGATATGATCCACTCGGAGCCCGGTGATCGCCGAGAATTCGTCGAATCGGGTCATTTTGTCGCGGAACTTTTTTCGACGCCTGGAATTTTAGGGAAATGTGGTCAAAAGTCGAAGTTGGAGAATATATTTTCCAAGATTTTTTACTTCGTTTTGTCAGTTTTCAGCGCAAATTAGGCTATACTGAAGTTTCGCTTTAAATTATCAAGATTTTCCGAGTTTTTGAGCCAAGTTATAAGCCGACCGGATTGAGTACATTTCATTAGATGTCTCTCGAAATTTTCAATTGTTTTTCGACCAGAAAATCAGACCTCTCGAGCCTTTCCGCTATCGCCGCCCGCCTCCCATCCATCTCGACGTCTTCTGCCACATCTCCTTCTCCTTCCACCGGTGCCGCATCATCCACGTCCATCGCTTCTTCCACCTGATCATCTGGATCCATTCAGAATCAACAAAAACGGCAATAGCGGACAGTGGCAATAGAAATACGCAGAATTCTCTCCGCCTCGTCCATTCGTATGGGTTTCGTTGTGGCACACCGTAGTTTTCGGTCTGGGAGGTCTACTACCCTGTTCGGCGCGTCGTCTGCGTCTGCCACTGTCTCTCTCCCTCTTGCTGACGTCGCAGACGAAGCTCTCCTCGTTTCGTGTACTCTTTTTCGTCGAGTCCTCCTCCGACAGCGACGACGATTCGCGTCGAGGTCGTCTTGGCTTCTGCCGCTTCTGTTACTCATTAAATCACTTTGAAGGGCGTTTACGGAGACGGAAGAAGGAGAGAAAGGATACAAATAGTGAAAGAGAATTTGAAAAGGAGTAAAACAACAGATTCGATTTCTAGAACAGACAGAGGTGCGTCAGGTGTGCTGGAGCTAGTCTGGAGAGCAGGAGAGAAAGAGAATGGACTTAAAAAGTGCAACTTTCAGATGGAAATTCTAGACGATGTGAAAATAAAGACTACTTTTCAGGTTTTTCGTGTAAAGTTCACTCAAATTGGTTGATTTTCAATGAAAAATCACAAGAAACAAATGGAAAATCGCACGTTCGTTTCGATACCTTCCCATCTACAGTAATTTTCTTTAAAGGCGCACAAACAAACTTGACGAATTTTGGGAAGCTTTGAAGGAAATTCATCCATTTTTCAGACCAATTTCAGCAGAAATAACTTTCTCATCATCAGAAAATCATCAGAAAAAAAACCAGCTCATTTTCAACAAAAAAGCAACAAAATTAGGCCTAAATTCAACTTTTCGCTGCGAAACCTTTTCTGCTACAGTAGTTTTCGTTGAAGGCGCATGCACAAAGTCTATGATTGCAATTTAGGATCAAAATCTTCACAGTTTTCGTCCAGTTTCAGCCGAAAAAAAACCATTTGAAAACCAAATTTTCGGGTTAAGAATTGAAAAGTTTAAGAAATTTACTTTGAAAAATCATGAAAACCATAAAAACCAGGCAATTTTCCACCTAAAAAATCTCATTTTTCAGCCAAAATTCTCCATTCAAAAACCACCAATTTCCAGATAGTGCAATCTGAAGACTAAATTGCAAGCACTTCTCTCCGAACCCTCGTATTCCGCGTGCGATAAGCCAAAGACGCAGAGACATGAAGAAAGAGAAAAAACTGGCGTGGCATGCATCAAGTTTTTTATGCGAAAAAAAGAAAACGGACGAAAACTAGCAGTCATCTATAAAAAAGGGCAGTGCGAAATGTGAGAAAATCCCAAAATTAGGCCAAAAAAAAACAATATTTCAAACAGAGCGGGCGTATTTTCCGAGGTGTATCTAGTGCGCTCTATTGAACTCCCTCTTTTGGCATTTTCTTAAACGTTGATAAGAAAGGGAAACGATTTATTTACGGGAATAAAAAAGAAAAATCAATCAAAACGGAAAATGTGAATCAAGTAGTCGTGGCACCCGGCGGGCAAATCCATGCAAACTTCAAAAGTGTTCTCTCGTTTTCCCCGTTTCATCGGAATATTGATATTCCATCCGACGAACGAGCCGGTCAGAGTAATCGAGTCCACGGTGCGGGGCGTGGGATCCTTCCAACGGAAGAGCACCTTCTGTTGGTCGCCGCGAACCAGCACACTTCCGGCGCACTCGTGCTCCGATTCAGCGGTTAGCAAGGAATCTGAAAACTTTGGATTTTTTCTGAGCCATCTAAAACCTTCTAAGACCTTCTAAACCCCCCACTAACCATAGACAACAATATCCACGTCTTCCTCCACATCATCATCCTCCTTATTAGCATCTTTCTGAATCTCTAGAAACCCGGATCTCGAAACTATCGAGTTCTTCTGGGTCTCCTCGAAAGATGGAGACTCCTCAATCTCGATCAGGCTGGAAATCAGGTTCTCCGATGAGAGAATGTCTCTAGAAGTGCTGATGATGCTTGCCTCAAGTAGGCTCGATTGGCCAAGTTGTCCTTCGATGAGCTGAAAGATTATAGGTTCTAGTCTGCTTGCTTGGTAGATCAGTCCCGAACATTCGAAAACTGGTTTCGAGCTAATTTGATTTTGATCTACCAGTGCTAAAAATCGCAAAAGCCTCTAACCTCCTGAACCATCCGCATCAAATCGCTAGTGACCGCCTGATTCTCCTCGCTGCGATCCTCCAAAACTTCCCACGGCGACGAAGTTACGGGACACGCTCCTGCATCCTTTCTGCTCTCGTCTTCCTCAATCTTCTGACACGCGGTCATCTGTCTCGTGACCCAGTCGTTGGTTTCGTCAAGCTCGGAGCCAGGATTAGATCCAGAGGCTTCTGGAACATTCGATTCTGATTCTTCAGCGGAAAGGTGCTCGTCGGATCCTGAAGATTTTCGATTCGGAGTGTCGGCCCGGGCGGTAGTCACGTTGGGGGACGGTGCCATGGTTCTGAAATTTGGGAAAGTAGGTTGAAGTTCTAGACTGTTCCAGAACCCTTCCAAAGCCTTCTTAGCTCTGTAAGACGATTCTGGACTAATCTAGAACCTCCTGAAACCTTTTGGAACATTCTAGAACAGTCTAGACCTTTCTGGAACTTTCTGGGTCGTCTAGATCCTTTTAGGTCTTTCTTGAGATCCCCTCTACTTTTTGGAACTTTCAGAATCTCTCAGGCGTTTGTGGAACCCTTTGGAAACTTCGAGAACCTTTCAGATCTTTCTAGATATCTTTAGACCTGTATTGACTATTCCAGACTTTGGAACCTTCTAGATCTTTATTCCAAATCTCTCTAAAGCCCTATAGACCCTCCTAGAAACTCACGGAATCACGTTGACATTCGACGACGCGTCAAAGTTGACCTCCTCCAGCCGCATCGTCGGCGGACTCTTCTTCTTGTCCCTCTTCTCCTTCTCACCATCCCGAATCTTCTCCTTCTCCTCCTTCCCCTGCTCCTTCGGCGTCGTCACCATCACTCGATCCGCATCCATCGTCACGTCTTCTTCCGAATTCAGATTCGGCACCGCTACAGTACCACCGTCGCCCGTCAACCTTGGCACCGTCGGTCGAATGAACACACAGTTCACCGGCTCGTTCATCGGCACTTTTTGACGCAGGACATCTGGAGTCTTCGGTGTCTGTGGAGACGTCTTCTTGCTCGATGGAGTCGTCGGGGAGAGGCATCTCGGAGTGGATACGGTACTCTGAATGGGGTCGCGGAGCACGGCGACGGCGAATTTTCGAACGGAACGGACACCGGCTTCCAGGGTGTAGTAGAGACTGAGGACGGCGACGAGGACAGCGGTGATGCTAAATGAAATTTTAGGATCTGAACAAAAATCGGTCCTGGCCTAGAATCCGATAACTCGGCCACTCTAATAGTGTGCTTTTAAGGGTCGAGTTCTCGGATTCTAGGCCACGTCTGACAAAAACTCACATTCCCACCATCCAATACCACGGACGCTCCTCGCTGCGCTCGTAGACCACAATGTGTGGCGCATCGGCGAAATGGAACATTTCGGAGATTCTGAAAAATGTTTTTGTCTGAAATACAGTATTCCTTAGTTTTGGAATTCGGTCAGTGAACGCATTCTATTGGTTTAAAAAAATTCTGGAATTTCCAAAAAAAATCTTTCAAAATTGAAACATTCCTTGGAAAAGGAATATTTCTCATTAGAGCGCTTTTCCTGACTCAGAAAATTCAAACTTTTTCTATTATCTTGCTGGTCAAAAAGCTTCACTTTCAGCGATTTCAAATCAAATAGTTTCCGCCGAAAAACACAAGAAAAAATCTCAAAATTTCAAATTTCAGCCAGAAATCTCAACTTTTCAATAGAGCGCATTTACTAAGGAAACATAACAACTTTTCAATGGAGCGCATTTGCTAAGGAAACATAACCGCGCAATTACGACTGAAATTGGGCTGCTTTTATTGATTTTCCGGAGAGAAATTGGCAAAAAATTTTTTTAGAAAAATTCAAAATTTCGATCACATTTTTTCCCAATTTTCTCTGCAATATTTTGTCATTGGAGCGCTGTTTCCAACCCTTCTCTCATATACCTCGTCCTGAACGTCTTCTTCGCATAAGTACAGCCCAAAATCCACTGAAAGAATCGCTTCACTTCATACACTCCAAAAGATGCCCATCCTTGGCCATCCGCATTCGTCTTCTGGTCCTCGCTGCTTCCAAACATTTCGTCGTCTCTTTTTCGAGTTGTTGTTTCTTTTAATTGAAAAATGAGTACTCAATAAAGAGCAATACGTGTGTGAGAAAAAAAAAGTTTTTCTTTTAGTCTAAAGTTAGAGAATTAGTATTGAAAAAAGAATGACCCGTTGGGCTAGAAGGGGTTACGTAAATCGGGAGAAATTGAGCATATTAAAAATACAGGACAAAAATACAGGACAAAAAAAATACAGGTGATAATTGGCATAGAAAATACATAGTGAGTACATTATTATGATTGAGATAAGCACATCCGTTTCCACTGGGTCATCTGGACGGGTATCATTGCCAACGCATCCGAGGCTTCGAGGTCGGCGGATTCGATGAATGTGTAGTTCTGAAAATCGGCGCTTTGAATCTTGAATTTTTAGAATCGGATTCTGAGTTTTAACGTCTTTTAGAAGATGTCGAAACCCAAATGTTGCTCACCTGTCTAACCAACAACCGTCCATCCGAGTGCTTCAACGTCAACTTCTCCAGATTCCTCATCGGACTGTGATCGTGATCCTGTCCTCCAACGCCCACAGCTACTATACTCATCGGATGCGCCGACGCGTCCACGACGGCGTCTATCGTCCGTTTCATGTTCAACGCGTTCGCCGGACCACCATCCGAGTAGATCAGGAGGACGAAGTAGAGTCCGACGTGACGGCGGGTTTCAGCTTTCGCGAATCTGAATACGAGCGTGGATTAGATAATTTCAAATTAGACCCTGGTCATTTTTGGGTTCTTTCACTGTGGTGTAGAGATTCGATGGTTGTTTGCGAATCTCGCCGGAATAGGCCACGCCCCCAAAAGAAAATCAGACAAAATTTCGCTGATTTCGTTTTGGGGGCCTGTCAGGTCCACGAAACCACCTACGACTGTAAAACCCGCTAAATTTGACAACCATCGAAGGGATTGTTGAAAATAGGCGGAGCCTAACGATTTCAATGTTTTCCGTGCGGTTCATTGGAATCGACAATTTTCTTCGTTCCGTTAGTGATCATGCTCCATCGCAATTTTCAGCACGAAACTTCCACGAGCACTGGATTTGGTAGATCACAAGCACAATTTGACCTACCAGACCCAAAAAGCGCGGGAAAGTTTTGACCCAAAGGATTGAGATGGAGCACATTTCGTATTCAGAAGTTGAACAATGCATATAGATTGATGGGCTCACTTGGACACAAAATATATGACTTCTGAGAAGTCAGTGGGCGCGAATGGTTGCAGACCCATCGTCGCTTGCCGGTAGGAACTTATGAGTCCGGCCAGTCCCTCGACACGTGGATCCGTTGGAGCACCGTTCTGAAAGTTGAAAATATGAGCAAATTTGACTGCAAAAATCGAAACGAATCGGCTAAAAGAAAATCTTCGGAGGACATTTCAAAACTGGAAGGAAAACTGGAATTTTACAGCGAAAAACTCGAGAATATAAGTGGTTAAAAAACAACATTTTCTGAAGACAAAAAAAACTACACCTTCCCAAGATTCCCACCCCAAAACTAACCAAGCAAAAGCAGTGCGACAACTGCAGTGCTCCTCCAGGACCTTGTACCTTTGCTCCGAAGCCCAGCGAACCGATGTACGGGTTCTGGGGGTTGGGAAGGTAGGCGAGAAGGGGCGGAGTGGTCTGGAGGAGCGATTCGAGGTAGGGAGACGGTTGATGCGGGTGGATGTAGTGGAGCGAGTTGGCATTGACTGGATTCCCGTTGGACGCCGTCATGTCGATGGCTGTGCTCAGTTGCAGTTTGACGCTGGAAATCGGAGATACTGGATGTTCGAAGCGGATCTATCTTTCTGATCTCTTTCATATTTTGGAGCCGAAGACTTCGATATTTGAAAATCCCAAAGTTTCACTAGTCAGATTCAAGAATTCAGAATGCCGGGTATGCAAGCTAGTGGCTACTATTTTCTGGTTTTTATACATGAAAAATGGTCAGTTTCCCGGGAGTTCGGGGCTTGATCTTGAGTCGTTTGAATTTCGAAATGGTGAAATTTTCGTCTCCAAAGCTTTCCGATAAAATCTTCAGCAAAGCTTCCATAATTTTATCCTCAATTCCCTATGTTTTCAATAATTCAATTCGTGCTCCTAGAAACGACTCACTTCTCTCCCAACATTTTGAAAAACGTCGGTCCATCGTTCTCCAGTTTCAACTCTTTCAGTTCGACGTTAGTCCTCTCATGGATTCGTTTTCCACTCGGCTCCATCAGCTGAAATATGACAAGTTTCGAGTTTTTCATTTCTAGAGGCTTCAAGGTTTCTAAAGAGAATCTTTGGGGTCTCGAATCGTATTTGAACTCGAAACACATTACTTGGAAATGATCGCAAAAGATTTTGTCAAAAACAGTTTCATCGCTCAGAGAATGTCAATGTTCGATACTGGAAGTTGCCAAGATTTGGAAACTTTCAAATTTCAATTTTTGAAATCAGAGATGCAACTTCTTACGAGTAAACCCTTTTTTTTTCGAGAGATTCCGAAATTTTCTTGCTCACCATATACGAATTGAAATGTCCGACTCCCTGCTGCAACTGTGTCAGAGTCGTCGTGCACTGCCCAACTAGCGAATCATCATGATTCGGTGTATAGTTGTAAACGTGGATTTGAATCGACGACTCATTGAAATAATTGAGCAAGAACAGGGGGACACAGAAAGCCGCCCATTCGGGATTCTTCGTTTCTCTCAACATTTCAGACTTGTGAAGCATCAGAGTCCTCTCTTCCGCCGGAATCGATAATATGAAATAGAGCTGAAGGGGAAGACCGTCAGGACTGTGAATGTAGTTTCCAGAAAATCTCAGTCTCAAAAATTGTGAGTAATATTCTGGAACTTTTCCAGAAACTTCCAGGGTGATGGTGGAGAGGGGTGTTTGAATAGGAAGCGTAAGACGTCCCCCGCAGGCAAACATCATGGAGAGATCGAAATCCGCGGTGCCCAGGGAGCCCATTACAGTGTTGGTGGAGGAGTTGAGGACGTATCTGAAAAAAAACTTTTTAAGCGCGAAATTCGAAAAGAAATCTCTTACATAATAGCTCGAAACCTTTGCATCTTCTCGAATCGAAAATTGACACTCAATTTTTCTTGAAAAAACGCATCGCTCTGCCCTCGAATAGTCTCGGTTTCGGCTACTTGCTCGATGATCTCCATCTCCTTATCCAAACTGAACACCCGGATTCGGACACCATCGGCGGACGCGTAGAATCGAGCATTTCTGGAGAAAAATTGATAAAAGTTGGCTTAAAACGCGAAAAAACCAGCGAACCTGATAGTGAAACCAATCTCAACTCCGTACGCCGCCATTTTGTCGGGTGAGACGAGCAGCATGCACGCACTTGAGCGGGGCGAGTTTACACTTTTATTGTGTTTTCTGATCGATGAGTCATAGACGGAATTTCGTGACTTTTCTTCCTCCTTTGTGCTGAAAAAGCTAAAAAACATGAGGAAATTGAATGAGAAAAAATAACAATTTCGTTGAACCTGGAACAACTTCTTACTGTACGCGCCTTTACGCTTGTTCGTGGCGGGACCCAGCCAGCTCATCTCCGATTTTTTACCTCTTTTCTCAATTTTTTCAACGAATTTTCTCAATTTTCAGCTCAAAAACATTAAATTTATTGCAAAATTTGACAAGTTTCAGCTCCAAACCACTAATTTTTCCCATTTTTTCACAATTTTCGCACCCAAAACCGCCGAAAAATGGTCGATAAACTGATGAATCATTAGCAATCGCTCAAGTGTATTCTAAGCAAATAAAAAAGTCTCCGTCTCTATTTTTTTTTCTCAAAACCAGTTCAATTCTTCCCTTTGCCATTCCTTAGACGCCAAAGTGCGCAATTTCTCGCCGGCTGTGCACTTTGCCGCCGTGGTGTTTGCGCCCTGTCCTGAGCACATGTACCTTTCGAAAATTCACCGCTTTCGCCTATTTTTGCTCATTTTTTTCCGAAATTTTCGCAAATTATATTGTTTTCAGCGATGGCCCGCGGTCAACAAAAGATCCAATCGCAGCAGAAGAATCAGAAGAAGGCCGACGCGGCAAGAAAGGCCGGTATCGACCAGAAGGCTGCCGCAGCGAAGGTGAGAGTTGAAACTTCAAAATTGCCCAATTTCCGAAAAAAATCGACTGTTTTCAGGCCCTCAACCACAAGTGCACCGTCTGTCTCGCCATGATGCCCGATCCAAAGACCTACAAGCAACACTTTGAGAATAAGTAAGAATTTTTTCAAGAAAAATATTCAAAAAACAAAAACTTTTCCAGGCACCCAAAAAGTCCACTTCCAGCCGAGCTCGAGTCCGTCTGAACCAGTTTTTGATCGAAAAAATGAATGCACTCCATGTCAATTCTTTCTCCGCCCCCCAAACTCTCGCTGAAACACTTTACTTTTCCCCCTGCAATCACAACAGCAAAAACATGATAATTGCAGATAATAAAATGTTCCGTTCTTGAATTTATTGTCTTTTTTTGCTATTTTTTAAGTTGAAACCTTGAATTCTACCTATTTTTTCCCATCGTCCACGTTTCATAACCCCCAAACCAATAATTTCAGCCATGGCCATCATCCTCAAAGACGTCACTGAGCCCACAGAGGGTATCAAAATCACCACTCAAAACGTTCAGGCCTATCACAACTCCGATTCCCTCGGAAACGGAACCCTCTTCATCGCCGGAAGCGCTGTGACCTGGATCAGCAGTGCTCCAGGCTCCAAGGGATTCTCGGTGGCTTACCCATCCATCGTCCTCCATGCCATCTCCACAGACACCTCCGTCTTCCCGTCAGAGCATCTTTTGATGATGGTCGATCAGCGAAAATCTGGTTAGTTTTGAAGCAAGTGAAAAGGAATTGAACTCTAGACAATTTTTAGCAAAGAAGAGTCGAAGACGTGCGCCTATTCTGAGGACGATTCAGGAGGCTGACGAGCAGAGAGGTACACGTCTTCGCCCTTCGGTTCTGCTATGACAGGCACCAAATTTCCGGGTTTTTCAGGTTTGGAGCTCGCCGCCGCCGAGTTGGAAGACGAGGAGAGCGACGATGATGAGGAGGGACCGGGATTGGAGATTCGTTTGGTGCCAGATGATAAGGAGGCTTGTGAGTATTCAAAAACTCAAAAATGTTCTCGAGATCTGCACAATTCTCATCAAAGTCTGTCGACTTGCCAACGAGATATAGCCAAGAACAAAAATCATGTTCACTTCCTCAGTTTTTGAACTGTCCCCCCCAATTTTC
Organism: Caenorhabditis sp. 40 LS-2015; assembly: GCA_900536305.3. Lineage (NCBI taxonomy): Eukaryota > Metazoa > Nematoda > Chromadorea > Rhabditida > Rhabditidae > Caenorhabditis > Caenorhabditis tribulationis. The sequence goes on from LR544349.1 coordinate 134,931, forward strand.
GAATCTCGACACTTTCTCAATAATTTTCTTTCAGTGACCCCGATGTACCACGAGATTCTGAAGGGACAGGAGGAGAATCCGGAGGAAGAAGATCCGATGTACGATGATGATGAGGAGGAGGGGGAGGGAGAAGGCGATGGGGAGGATTATGAGATGGAGGAAGGAGACGAAGAGGCGATGGGATCGGGGCAGTGGTATACTGCTGATAATGTACGTTTCATTTTGAAAAATCCTACTTTCAGCTTGAAAATCTCTTACATAGAGTTCGGATCCTACTTGTGACCTGGAAATTTTGATTTTCAAACTTAAAAAGGTTACCGCTGACATTGAAAGTGCCTCCTTTTATTATGCTTGAAAATCTCATTTTTAAGCTCGAAAGTTCCCCGTTTTCCGAAATATGATAACTTTGAAACTTTCAGATCGACGAAATGCAAATGAGCGAGGAGGGACTGAAGAACCTCCAAAGAATGTTTGGACAAGGCGATCAGAAGTAATCGAAAGTCCGTCGTCCATCCTTATTCTTGTTTCATAATTTTCCACTTTCAATCGATCTTCCATTACTTCATTTTCCCGATTTGTCCCCATGTTTTCTGACCCGTTCCATTGTTATTGCACCAGTGTTTGAATATTTATCAAGTTGTGAATCGAAAAATCATTTTTGCCGAGATTTCTCTTTCTTTAAGTTGAATCTTGTTTTCGATGTGATTGTTCAGATTCCCTATCTATTTTTCGTACAGTTTTCAGAAAGAAATGCAACAAAAATTGAAATTCAGGTCTATGAGGAGATGCTGAGAAACCTCATCTCCGCCACTGTCAGCCGTCGATTCGCTAGCTCCGATTCGCCGAGGTAAAAATGAGCGGGAATTCAAAATTCACATGGAACATTATATAATTTAACCTGGTTTTCTGGTCAAATCAGTCCAAAAAATTCACAAAAAAAACAATCGAGAATCCAGATTTTCAATTTTTGCCAGAAAAACCCAGAATTTTTCCAGAAAAGTGGTAGTCTGCGCCAACGGAACCATCGCCGCGTGGCACCCACCCCAGCAATTCCCCTACGAGCACACGAAGCCCATCGATCTAGCGGCTCTCGCCACGAAATCCAAGGATCAAAACTCTCGACTCTCAGCGGCAGCCAGAGCATCAGCAGTTCCAAGAGAGCCGGTGAACGCTGAGCTGAAGGAGATCTTCTACACCAGCAAGCACGAGTGGTACTCCAGGTTGGAGCTTTGAAGATTCTCGGCTGACAATCCCAGAAATCTGAAATTTTCAGAACTCGCGAGGAACGCCTTCGCAACGTCGCCGCCCCGCTTCCTCGTCGGAAGTAGAATCTCATTCCTCAAATGCGTCTCTCCAATCTAATTCTCCAAAAGTCCACCGTTAAAATCGTCGATTTGGGTCTCATTTCATATGGTGCAGCTTTGATCGAACAACAGAAATTTGTAGACATGGTCAAGGCGAATAAATCTGAACCTTCTTCTTTGTAAGGTTGTCTAACATCCTTCTTGAACAATTCGAGATCTTCTAGAAACTTTATCCTGGCTCTGGAGCATCAGCCAGTTTATACAGTGGGCATTCGTAGCAAAGGGTACACGCGGGAGGAGGAGGAGCGACTGAAGCAACTGGGCGCCGAATTTCACAGGTTTCCTTTACTGTCAATTGTTTTTTTTTTTCGTCAGAAAATATGCCACGCCCCCAGAACAAAGTCAGTCTTAATCTCGTTTTGGCGGAGGGCCCTAGGTCCCCAAAAACGAGAGCGAGTATGTGATCAACCGGATTACCGTGGGCGGAGTCTATTTTCGAATTGACAAAAAAAACAAAAATGACGTTCAGAACATCTCGAGGCGGTCTGATCACATTCCACGGTCCCGGACAATTGGTGTTGTATCCGATTTGTGATATTAGACGGGTTTCGACAAAGCAGTTGGGTGTGAGGAATTTCGTCGATCGACTCGAGCAGACTATCATCGATTCGGCCACGGAGGGTTTTGGGATTCCGAATGTGGGAAGGACCGAGAACACGGGTGAGTAGCTTTCTGTCCTGGCTCCTCATCTGAAAATCTGGAAGAATGGACATTTCGAAGCTACGAAAACCCAAACTAAAAAGTTTTTAAAACGTTCAGTTGGATTTTCCAGCATGAAAGTGCCCAAAACTGGAAACCACCAGTCCCTGACACTCTGTGGATCAAGAAATTCAGAATCAGATGGTTTCGAAAAAAAATCGAGAAAAAATCAACTGGTTTTCTTGTTTGGGCGGAAAATTCTTGAAAAAATCAGGTCGTTTTCATGAAAAATCAGAATTTCGTCAGAAAAAATCAGGTCCTTCATTTTTTCAGTGGTTTTCTGCCCACTCGGGTCAGGGGCTGGGAAACCACTCGCTACCCTCAATTTTCCGTACATTTCGTGTCTAACAAATAGCTGAGCCATTATGGCTCGGAGCATTCGAAGTGTCTAGCTAAGTAAGAGCTGAAAATAATTCAATCGTCTGTGACTAGATTTTTCTTTCTAACTTTCTATATCGAGAGAGCAAAATGATGGTCAGTGCCAGAGTAGTGTAACTTTCTTGAATCAAGAATCGTGCGAACACGAGTCAGCTTTTTCCTTTCAGTCAATCCACACTCTGTTGTCAAATAGCCAATTCCTGAAGAATAAGTTGAGCTCGAGTTTGGAGATTTTTAACAAGAAGAAACAACAATCGCTTTAATGCGTTGTGTTGAACATGCTCGACTCCCTTTTCGGATGTTCGGCCCCACGAATGATTTTCCTTTATAAAGGGTATGACATGAAAAAGCGAGCAAGTGCAGTCAAGGTTTCATCCGGGAAGGATTTTTTTCTATCCATTCAAAAACTTCTGCCGGACTATTTCTAGTTTAGCGATCGTCGGTATAGCTTTGATTGTTTGAGTAAGACATGCAATCAGTAAGATTGTTTGTTTTACTTGATTCGTCTACTAAAGATTGGTCTTTGATTTTTGAAATCGAAGAGCAACTCTTACCCTACTAGGAAATCCACCCGCATGCCTGAAATCATTCATAGTTGGAAGCGGAAACCGGTCGGTCCGGGCGGTTCAACCCTGAGGTGTATTGACAAGCAAGGGTGTGAGCCAGTCGGGATCCACCCACTATGCCAGATTACATAGTGGAAGTGAACTGCCAGTCGGTCACGTGGTTTCAACTCTGAGAAGACAGAGTATCATAAATCCGTGGTTGAATCAATCAGCGAGCACCTCAACTCACGTGATGTTCAACCAACCCCTGTTCGATCCAATCGCCATGTTTCTTATATAGGGGTACATCTGAATGCGGCGGACATCTCCCGTGTCCCGCCGTCCACCGTACTTTGTACAGGTGGATCCTAGGAGCCATGGGAAAATAGGTGTTTCTGGGGGAGATGTCGTTATCTATATCTGCAATCGCGCTCCATTGAGAAAAGACGTTCTGTCTCTCGTGTAGTCCTCGTGGAGAAGATCAAGATTATGAGGTTTTTTCCATTCTTTTCGCATCACTGTAAGTGATAGTAATTTTTCTTCGCGAGTATTTTCAACTAGTAGCGTCTAAGCCACCTGAACCAAGAAGAACATTCGAATTCATGCATGCAATGAGCTTTCAGAAAAAAAGTTGGTTCTTGGTTCTTTTTTCCGGTTCAGGGAGGATTTCTTCGTTTCTCAATTTCCTCTTTGTTTCGGGATTCTAAAATTTTTTGAGTCGAAAGTGGATGCTCGAAGTTCGAAATTGAGTCTTTGACGACTTCGAAATTCCATAGATTCCCTGATTGAGTCCATCTTCATTGGCTTTTAACTTTAAAAACTCCATCATCCTCGGACCAATTTCAGATGAAATTTGTATCAATTCAATGGGAAATTATCGAAGATCAAACTAACTTTTGTATAAACCAACAGTTTCTACAGTATATTCTCCTTGTTTTTTTCCAGGCGTGTGGGTGGACAACGAGCGAAAACTCGCGGCAATCGGCATCGCGGTGTCCGGCGGCGTCTCTTATCACGGCATCGCAATCAACTGTAACACCGATTTGACGTGGTTTGATAATGTGAGTGTGGAGAGCAATGACTACTCTAGAGCACACCAAAAGGCAAGGAAATTGGGGGAAAATGGAATGAAGAGGGACTGAAAATTTCGAAATTTTTTGTGGATCGAATTTGGAACCCAAATCATTGTGAGAAAGAAAACAACCCATCTTTGCTTTCAGTGTCTCTGGAAATCCTGGAAGAAATAGATCAAAAATTTTCCAAAATCTGAGTTTCCAGCTAGGAAACTGGACTATAAAAGTAGCTGGAGGTCTGTTCCCAAACATAGGCTCATCTTGGCAGAAGTTCAAATTCCTCTGAAGAAGCTGACCATCGCGAGAGCTCAAAATGGTCTGAAAATGAAGCTCAAAAATGTGAATGATCATTGCTTGGCATGAAAACTTCTGAGAGTACAGCTGTTTCGGGCGAAATTTCGTCTAATTATGGACAATCTGATATTCAATTTCCAGATCCAAATTTGTATTTTGAAGTAGTTTTGCGGGAAATCAAATCTTTCTACAAAAAACTGACCAAAGCTGGAGCTCGAAGTGGTTATAGCAACGCTTCCTCCGAAAAGTCAACCCCAAGTTTTTACATTTCGGAAAATTTCAATTCTCCCATTTCCAGATCGTCGGCTGCGGAATCGAAGGCGTCTCCACCACTTCTCTCTCACGTGAAACCCGCCGCAACGTCTCCGTCGCCGAAGCTCGTCCCATCCTTCTCGAATCCTTCGCCAAAAACTTCGAGTGCCTTCTTGACTCCTCCTAAACCTTTTTTGTGAAAGTGTCTGTTGTTCCCTGTTCTGCTCATTCCTCCTTTTCATCGTCATCATTTTCTAGTTGTCCCCAATTTTTAGATAGGCTTTTAGTTCATTCATTGTTCCCCAGTTGTTGTTTGTCCATTTGTTCAGAGTGTCACCCAAAAAATTTGTGTTTCTTTAACCAAATTTCCAACAACAAAAAAAGTGTCTTGAAACATCCGAGAGTCCCCCAAGAGACTGCCTAATGAGAAAGAAGGCAGAGTGTGTGTCAATTTGATTTATTTATTTACTTTCTTACAAAATCCAAAAAAAAAGAGGAGAAGACAGAAAAAGTTTCGGAATGCGAAGGCGAAGCGAGGCAAAAAGTAGCTTTTAGAGAGAAAATTGCATTTAGGACAAAAGAATAGAAAAAAAGTTCGGGATTCCAAAAAACAAAATCGAATTTCAGGAGTTTTATATCATTTACTGAACGAAGATCATGTAGAAGATTGGAGCGAGTGCGGCGGAGACGATGGATCCCATTGGAGCGGAGTTCTGGACTCCTGGCAACTTGAGAATGCTCGAGAGACCTCCCTTATCGAAGATGTCGGTGACCATTTGGTTCCATTTGCCCTTGTTCTCCTCGAACTTGGCGGCGCCTTCTTCTTTGACCTGGAAGAATAATTCTTGATTTTTCATTATTAGCGAGCTCAGCGATTTCCGAAAATTCAAATGGACCCGATTTCGTTGCTCAACTAGTTCTGGAAACCGAGATATTAGGCAAATGGGCAAAAATGCGCCCGCGCTCCACCGAACTGAAGCGTTAAAGAACATGCGCCTTTAAGGATTTTCCACAATTTTCAATTTTTTTTTTGGCTTGTGTCTTTTGCCTTCGCTCGAAATAATTTATTTCGCAAAAATTTTCACAAACGGTGGGACAGCTTTGACAGGAATGGGTTTTAAATGGGCTAGTTCGGTGGAGCGCGGGCGCATTTTTCCCATTCACCTTATAGGCTCCCATTAGGATTCGATGGTTTTTCTGCATTTTTGCGTCAGCGTGTCAATTATTTTTTCGCTAGGGAACATTATTGAATTTCAGGTTGATTTTTGTATAGTTATTCCTGAGTCAGAATCAGATTGAAATTTCGAACACTTACTTCGGCTCAACTTGAAACAGATTTTTTGTTGAAATTTTATTCGATTCACCGAAATAAAAATGCTTAATGGCGCTTAAGACTTCTTGGTGTTTAAAGATCCACAGAAGCTGTATTTATAGTCGCGATATAGCAGGCTTGTTTCGAAACCCCAAAAACTTGAGCATCTTCAAGGAATTCTCCGGAACCCCAGAAACTCCATAGCTCGTGAATTTTTGAATCAGCAATTTTGATCAACTCCATGGCCAGGAACCCGTTTTAAACAAACTCTCAGAATTTTCTTAAAATATGCACATTTATAGAACAAAATCTTGGCTTTCGAGTGTGCTATGTGGCTACCTGCACAAATCTCCAGAAGTCGAGATATGCGCTCTGAAAGACGGCAGACACCGTTCAAATGGGGAATATATGTAGTGAAAGATGACATCTTTCGAAGCGCATATCTCGACTTCTAGGGATTTGTGTGGATAGCCACATAGCACATTCGAAAGCCCAGATTTTGTTCTATAAATGTGCAAATTTAGAGACAATTCTGAGAGTATGTCTAAAACGGGGATCCTCGTGAGTTCTATTCAGGCTCCCTCAACTCCTTCTCTTATTCGAGCATTTGTTTAGCTGCAATTCGCTTCTATACCTGCTCTATTATTGTGTCACCAATCCCCCGCTCTCTACAATCTCAATTTTCCTTTCCCATTTTTCATGTCTCTCTATTTTTTTTGGCCATAAAACGGACAATTACCTCTCTACCTCAACCCATTCGAGACTCCCTCAAGTTGTTTTGTTTTTTTCTCCCGCTCGTTCCCCTCTTTTGTCTCTCTATTCGACCAGAAAAAAACACATCAATAATTGAGAACTGGTTTTCACTCTCTCTGCTTCGGTTCGGTTCTTCAAACGGAAACCGACAAAAGTAAAGTTTTAAACGGGAAATAAAGAGAAAGGGGGAAGGGTTGAAGGACAACAAGTGACAGATGATCGGTCGTTTTGGCAAAAGATTTCGTTGAGATTGGGAGATGGATCAAGGTGAAAACAAGAAGGGAGGAGTTGATTTCATTAGAGACTTCAAAAGGTCAAAAATCACAAGTTCGGCGCAAATCTGCATAAAACCTTTGAATCGGCTGAAAACGAGCAGAAGAGCAACTTGAACACAGGCGCCAGAAATTAATTTTCGGTCGAGTGAAAATTCGACAAAAAATCTGTTTCAGATTGTGCACAAGTAAATGGTCTAGTCTTCGCTACTATTTCTGGATTACGATAAAACTTTTTCGAAGTTTAACATTCTCGGTTCTCGAAGGAAATTATGCTGTTTCAGCTACGCCAAAAGTACAACGACAGTTTTTGGTCTATAGTCCAATTTCCTCTGAAGGTCTTTTTAGACAGTTGAGAATGTTCTGGAAACTTACTCACTGGTAACTTTTGGCATGCTGAAAACGCTGAGCAAAAAATTAGCTGCCCCAAACTCACCTGGAGCTCGAAAAAATGCAAAAACGGTTCTAGATGGAAAACTTCGAACCCACAAAGCTCACTCTAGATTTTAACTCTATGAAAAACTGAGCTTCTCTCATACAACTTTTTCATAAGATTATGGAGTCAGATTGATGACGTCCAGTGAGAACAGTCTTCATTTTTGCTTTTTTTATGCCTCCAGTTCAAATTCGAAACTGTCAATGGTACTGTTTCAACTTTGCCATATTTTGACCCAAATACTGTTCTAGATTAGTGCTCCATCGCAATTTTTTTGCTGTTAGAAAACGTTCTAGGACGAATTTAAAGCAAGAGCCTTAACAAATGCTGCCAATGAAGTTGGAAGTTCTTGAAAATACTGCGCATCAAACAAGATTATTGTAGAAAAATTAGGCACCTACTGTTTCAATTACCTATTGTAGCCTGATCCCATGTTCAGAGTTCGTTAACATGGTCGGAAATAGCTCAACAATTAAAGGTTAAAACTGGTCAAATTCTGAACTAAAATCTAATCTAGGATCTAGTCAACCACAAACCTCAAAAGTTGAACGGTCCGAAGATGACGTTTCTGACCGACAGATAGTAAGGATGAGCCCTAAAACCGGTAGTCAGTCAACTTGTGACCAGGACCTTTTCAAAGATCCTATTTACCAATGAGAATTAGCTGACTAATAATGATGTTCTAGCAGCTCAAATAGTTCTAGAAATTCCAGTTTCTGGAACATTCTAAAAGCCGACTGACCAGGACGAGATTTAATAGTTTCAGTTCAAACTTTAAATATTTAGACCTGTCTAGTGTCTCAATAATAGTCCCCACTGAAAACTTGCAGTTTCTGGAACTTTCCAAAGTATTCCGATTCGTGAGTTGGCTCAGTCGTTTGAGCATTTCAAGTCTTTGGTCGATTTCGTTTTAGTTCAACCCTCGAAAGTTCCAAATCTCTATTTTGAGATTCTCTTCTAATGATAACAGAAAACCAGTCAGTGTTAAGTGAGTGTGTTCCGTTGCCCGAACACAACCCCCCGAATTTCGAAATATTTCCTTCCGTCTCTTGCCAACAAAAAAACAACCGAACAACATCTGTTGTTCTTCCGTTTTCTCTCCATCTGGTCAACGACCTTCTCCATTTCGACCTTCCCTTTATTCAACCAGTTTTTTCCTCGTCGTCCCCTTCAAGGTACTCTTTCGCCTTCGTTCTGATGGCAAACAGTGGCATATACGACGTCAGGAAGAAGAGAGGAGAGAAGGACGATGGAAAAATAATTGGAGTCTTGGTCTTGGAATGGAATGAGAGAAATGGCATACACTTGGAACCAAAACTGTTATGAAATTGTTCTGGATAATAGTGATGGAGGAAGAGAGAAAAGGGTTCGAACATCATTCTCAGCTTCAAGAAGGTCTAATTTTAAAAATCTGTTTTCATAGTAACTCTCTATCCAAATTTACATAAAAAATGACATAAAGAAAAATTTGAAATCTCAATGAAAGAGATAAAAGCGAGACGAAGATTATTTTCGTGGTAAGGTTTGCAAATTCGAAAGCTCGATGGTCTTACTAGGGAATGGTGTGAACGTGGGGATGGAACTTCAGTACGTGATGGGTATCATTTGAAAGAGGAGGTCTTGAAACCTATAAAACCATTTTCAAAATCTGCTAAAGGCCTACAGGAGTCGAGTTATGAGTTTTTAAAGTCTGCATTTGCAGTTCACAACAGGGGGGAGTCCATTGCGCGCATGCGAGCCCCCTTGTTGTGAGCTGCTTCAAAAGCTATAACTCGACTCCTGTAAGCCGTTAGCAGATTTTGAAAACGGTTTTATAGGTTTCAAGACCTCCTCTTTCAAATGGTACCCATCACGTACTGAAGTCCCATACCCAGTTCAAACCATTCCCTAGTTAGATTTATAAGCGATATTTCCGTAATTTAACTTATACGGGATGAAAATAAGAAAATTTGCTATTAACACTTTGCGAGTTTTCGAATGCGTCCTACAGTAATCTTGAAAACGGAAATCTTATTTTTTTCAATCTCAAATTTTCACGGTTCCCTGACAAAACATCTCAGTTTCAGACGCATTTTTTTGAAAGAGCTCATATCGATTTTTCAGTATTTGGTTCACGATTTTTCGTCAATTTGAATAATAGTCAGTGATGGCCTAGGATCCGACCACTCGTACATCTAAATCCGAAAATGTGGTGTGTACCGTACTTTCAGGGAACATGTTCGAAAAGTCAGTTTTTTAGATTTTCGCGAACTTTCTAGTAACGGAAACGTCTGGAAAGTTTAATATTCAACCATGTTCCTTTAAAGTTCGGATTGAGTTATGGTGGCCGAATTTTCGTATCCTAGGTCAGGGTTGTGCAAGCATGTTAAATATGTTCTACGTTCATTGTGACTTCTAAAGTTTCATCGTTTCTATGCATTTTCTGAAACATGACCCTTTTGTAATACTGTGAGTTTTCCCGCTCCACTATCTACAGTATTATTCTCTTCCCCTAAAAATCACCAACCTCTCCCTGGAACTCGGTGACCTTGGCCAAGTACTCATCGACCTTCTTCAGCGTCTCCTTCTGCGCATCGTTGGCCATCGGCTCGAGCATCTTGACCTTCTCCTTGAGCCCGGTCAGCATCTCCTTGACTCGCTCCACATTCTTCGTCAACTCGTCCTGATTGTTCGAGAACAAATCCTTGGCATTTTGGAATTGTTTCGAGAAGAAGTCGCCGACGTCGGAGGAGACTCCTGCAAACAGCTCATTGCGTATTCATGGGACGAAAAGGAATGGGGAAAAGGAGAATGTTGATTGATTGGATCTTAAATTGGACGAAGGGAGAGAGAGAGAGTGGACACACAAACACACTTTTTGATGAATTAGCCGTGGAATTTCAAAGTAGCCTTGGGCTCTCTCTTTGCGGGTTCAAAGACCCTTATCTATCTACAGAATCTGTTTGTGAGGAGTCCTGGTAGTGACAAGGAAAGAAGCTCATAGATCTTTTGAAGACGACGACGCTAGTCAAGATTGATGACTCTTTGTACAGAAAAAGAGACACTTTCAAGTGAATTGTGCTGTGAAACAGTTATACAGAAGACTGAATCAGTCGATAAAACGAAAGGAAGACCAGTTAGACTGGATGGACTCGAAAAATTTCAAAACTAGATGAAACTGCAACTTTGAAATTTTCAGTCCAACGTCACAGGATCTTTTTCCTAGAGAATCACTATCAAGTTCAACAAAAAAAATCTCGGAATTTGACTTTTCTAAAGACAGTCAAAGGCGGCCGTGGTAATATCTAAAATTTTTCTGGAGGTTATATTGCAGTTTCGAGAAACTGTAATATACCCTTTTCGGTTTTTTCTTAGCTGGTCTATTGATATCAAAAGAAGAAAACTTGGGGACAAAAGTGTTTAAGTGTTTATACTGGCTCCGCGTTCATCTCAATTTCTTATGCTCTGTGTGCGAGTTTTTGACACTGGTAATTCTTTGAGCTCTAGAAAGGGCGCAAAAATGTTTGCCTTCAGTCTAAGGCTTTAGAATTAGAATTGAAATCAAGCTAGTTGGAATCACAAGCTATCATTGCAAAACATCAAAACTTTGCTCGTTCTGGTGATAGAATATTTCTGTTTCTGAAAGTTGACAAAGGATTGTGTAGTTGGAAAGCTATGATACACCGTCAAATGCATTGGAAAATCTCACGTCCTAGAATTCCTGTTATAGGTTTTTACAGTTTTGATTTGGCTTCACTTCAGTATGTTTTCTCCAACATTGCTAGACAAGTGTGACTGTTCACTTGAAGCTTTACAATCGGTTTTAAAGTTAATGGATAATATTTTGCATTTTCGAGAAACTGTAATCTAACCCTTTGGGGTATCTTGCTATTCTGCTTGTCTGCTCGAAAAGAAAACAACAATTGGAGATGACAGTGTTTCTACTGGCTCCGCGTTCATCTCAATTTCTTATGCTCAGATTTGTGTGCGAGTTTTTAGCACTGGTAAATCTATCAGCTCGAATAATGGGCGCAAAAATGTTTCGCCTTCAGTCTAAGGCTTTAGAATTAGAATTGAAATCGAGCTTGATAGTGGAAAACCGATGCAAAACATCAAAACTTTGCTCGTTTTGGGGATAGAATATTTCTGTTTCTGAAAGTTGACAAAAGATTGTGCAGTTGGAAAGCTATGATACACCGTCAAATGCATTGGAAAATCTCCCGTCCTAGAATTTCTATTATAGGTTTTTTGCAGTTTTGATTAGGCTTCATTTCAGTATGTTTTTATTTCCAACATTGCAGAATTTATCTTTTCCTGAAAGTTATGCATATGATTCTAAAAGTTTATGGTGTAACTAGAGAACCATCAGATAACTCGGCCTCAAAAAATACTGTTCTGTGCGATTGTGGTATCAACTGATAGCTCTTGATAAGCTCTATATTACCGTATACAACGCTGTCTGCAATTCCAAACTGGGCTAGACAAGCCAGGGCCCTGCGACCTTGTTCAGTTTTCTAGTGCTAGTTAAGACCCTGTCACATGGAACTGCTCGAGTTAGTCTAACTTGACTGTACATCTTGTTTGATAGCCTACTAACTATAAGGCACCGACTACTCAATTTTCCATGGCTAACTCAGTTTCATCACTTTTGTTTATTGCCTCATTTCCCTCTTATAGTAGTTCGCATTCTTCTACCATTCTTCTACCATTCTTCTACCATTCTTCTACGTACTGTTTCCAAAGGTTGTTTTTTTTGACAAAAATTGGCAAATTTCATTAGTTGATCATTCTATTGGCAAGTTTCGAAACTTCTGGAACCATATCCCCCTCTCATAAACAACAATTCATGGATCAATTGTCCTTGACCACACACACACAAACACACCTACACTATACACTTTTTTTCCCCGAAAAAATATTATGGGCTATGAATTCTTTCCTTTCCTGAATGTTCCCTTCAAATGATCAGAGTTCAACAAGAAAAAAAACATTCCTCTCTCTCCCTATTTTTTCCAAAAAAAGAGAGAGCATTTATGTTGAATTGCTCACCTTAAAAGAGAAGAGGCAAGAAGAAGAAGTCAAGAGGCCATCGACCATCCAAGAGATCCTACTTCTACTTATCCACCCCATCTCATCCATTATTCAAAAATTCCATTCCCCAAATCAAAACATCTCGGGTATTAGTTATCATCCCACGGATTCTTAAGACCGACTAAAGACCAGATTTGCAAAGCCTCTTTTCTTTGGCCGGATAAGATGACACAGGCCGTGAAATTTGAGACCGATATCGGAAGATTTTTTAGGGAAAAGAAGGAACGTCAGAGAGAATCGGGAAGTGAGCGGAGAGGACAAGATAATGGGCGCGGGAAGGAAAGTTCCCAGGAAATGAGCCTGAAAGATAGGGTTTGATGATTGATCCCTGTAAGGTCTCGAGACCTTGCCTAGAACTTTTTTGATGTTAAAGGATGAGTATAAAGTTCCCTCACACTTAGTTTTCAACTTTCAACTGCCTCGAATTAGAAAAAGTTCGCATCAATAGAACTGTTACTGTTAAAGAACTCATGAAAATAGTGAGTTTCTGAAACTGAAAAAGTAGAGAAGGGGTTCAAGAATTAGTCTGTGGAACCTTGGATATTCATAGAAAGCCGAACAATGAACGCGCTCTGCGACTGAAGCAACTATAGAATGAGGAATAGTTACGGTCCACAGTGTATGATTATTATGAGATCTAGAAACTGACAAAACAAGAAAAGGGATTCGATACTGGACCTGTGGAGTTTTCGGACGGTTCTTTGTAACTAGAACTAATCGAAAGTTTACAATTATTTTCAGTTCTGGAAACTGAAAAACTAAATTCACTGAAGTGTCAACAAGACCGTTTTCCCGCTTCACCGGCCCACGGTTTTCAAACTATTTTCAAATTCACTAAATCCTTGATTAGCAGATGTGTGAGTAATCAAGTTTATGTGCCTTTCCGAAAAAAACTATTGCCACCATGAAACTGGAAAAGTTCCCAAAAATCTTTGAAAAAGACGAAAAAGTTTTCCGTTCCATGAAGTCCAAGTAAATGATGCTGAGCTGGTATTTTCCGTTAACACGAATAAATAGATCCCGAGAAAAGTTATAATTCTCCCTGATAGAGCAAATTCTGTGTATTGTTTGCACTACCTCAAGTGGAGAAATGTTTCCAAAGTTATACAGGTGAATAGGTATTTTTCGAGGATTAATCCCATGTAATTTTCCAGGCGTTGTTCTGGCATAATAAGGAAGGAAAACTCATGTTGACCAATATTTTTTTCTATAAAATACTTCTAGAAGTGCCAAATTTGAAACAGAGAGGCAAGCTCAAGCAAAATATACAATCCCATTATTTTCGTTATCAGTTTCCAAAAGCCTATATCAGTATTTTTCAAAAACCTCTACTAGCAGTCCAAGTTTTCCTGATTCTTTCTCTCCATATTACAGTTCACCTCGTCTTCAACGACAATAGTTTCTTGACCTATACTCACCCGAAACATCATCCCAGAAGCCAGCGTGAGCACTGACGGCGAGCAGCACGAATACAACGGCGGACACTTTCACAAACATGTTTCCCTTTGAAACTGAGAATGCCATCTCCACGGCCCTCTTTTCCATGCCTCAAAAGGGGCGGAGTCTAAAGGGAAGCCTAAGCTCCGCCCACTTTTCTTCTCTTTCCGGCGCGTCTCTCTCGGCGTGAAGAGACGTAGAGAAAAAGAGAGACCGTCAACAAAAACAACAAAATATGCCTTCCTCTTTTTTTCATGACGAAGACAAATACAGTTAAGAGGGGATTGAGGAAAAAACAGTTGAACATTTTCAGAGAAAAACTTGTTTCAGCCCATAGTGAAATCCCTCAGAATGTGACGCTCCATCACTTCTTGTTGATTTTAGAGGGAAAATCTGGTAAAGTTTTCGCTGAAAAACAGTGATGTGTGTACTTTTTCACTTTTTGCATGATCAATGTTCAATGAAAACAGTCACATAGTGAGCAGGCGTGTTTTTTGTTTGGTTTGTTCTGGAAAACAGGGGACGGCACAGGGGAACAGAGGATGATGTTTCAGTTCCGTATAATCGCTTATTGTTAGTTTTTGGTGTTCTAGAGAAGCTGATGAAACTGTTGATGGTCAGTGAGCATCGACGATGACGATGTTCTATGGTTTTTCAAAGTTTGACTGTTTCGAGATTTTCATAATTCCGATAGGGAAGAGTGAGGAGTGGTAGTTTTCATCTTCGGCTTAATCTAAATATTCACTTTTTTTTCAAGGACTTCGATTTTGGATAGAAAGTTTCGATAAATTTGACGAATTCAATACTTTTTGCGGTTTATAGTCTTTCAGAACCAAAAAATTTCGGCTGACTTGAAACTTTTAGTGCGGAAATGTGAGGATGGTCAACCTAATCGGGAATTCATGTTTTTTTATTATGACTTTTTGAAACTGGAAAACTGAAAAGAAAAAAATGTGTGTGCTACAGTTTCACTTTGAAAACTGAAATTAGGAGTTAGGAAAATTGATTTTGGAACTCTGTCCATCTTCGATGAACATCAAATTATCTCTCATCTGCGAACGTTTCTCACTCAATAGGATCCACACTCAAAACTTGCTGAAATACTGAAAATACGACTAATAAGCTAGCGAAATGAATTTATTGCTTTTCCATTTACTTTTTAACCAATCCTATTTACACTTCGGAAGTTATATCACCACCATGAGACCGAAATCTCGAAGGATCAGAGTCTTTGGGTTTCTCTAACAAGTGCTTGTGAATGATGCAAAAATTGTACATGTACTGTTAAATGTAACTGTCTCAATGAGTTCAAAACTGTTTCTGACGTTGACTCACAAAAATAGAAACCGAGCAATACAACCAAGCATCACTTGTCATTTATGAATTGAATTCATAGAGTAATGAAACCGATTAGTTTGGTTTTTCTTGAACTGATGGTGGGTTAACATCGATTAGGATTTTTCAAGTTTAGACTGGTTAGATATGTTCAAAATTTTGACTGGGGATATTAACGGGAATTCTCTTTTTCTGCGTTTGTAGTTGAGAAAAGTTCTAAAGTCCAAAATAACCGACTAGAGCCGAAAAGTTTTAAGAACTTCGATTTTCGATCGAAAGTTTTGATAAGTTTGAATTCCTGAGAGCAGAGGAGTGCGGAGCTGATTTTCGAAAAAGCGGGACGCGGAACAGACAATTTTCAGCAGAACACGGAATGCGGAAAAAAAACTGTATCTACTTTCCAGGGTTGCTCAATTTTTTTTTGCGTTTTTTGTAGACCAAAAAAAAAAAATGGTTCTAGGAATTATCAAGAACTTCTCAGTACGAGTACAGTCGGTTTTCTCCAATTATCTTCTAGGTCTCGCCACCGGCATCCTGGATTCGGAACAACATTTGTTGTATCCTACATTCTACTTTGTAGTCTATGATTTGTTGATGATCTTTTTTTTCGATGTGCGGAAGAGTTAATCTAAAAGTGCGGAACACGGAACGCGAAATATTTTTGAAAACGTTTCTGAACCTAAGAAACTATTCTTGTTTGGAAACTCATGATTATTTTAAGTTCGTGAAACTGAAGATTTCAGATGAGAGAAAAATATGTTCTTCGAGCGAAATCCGAAAAAAAAAGTTTTTAGATTCCGTATGTTTCGGATAGGATGAGTCGCACTCAATTGTTGCTACTCAATTCTCAATTTTAAAATGATTGACTAGGACTTCATGGAAATAAAATATTAGGATCCTTCTGATTGGTTTCCTAACTTTTTTTACGGTTTCAAGATGCTAATATATGTGTAGCTTCTATGAATAAAGTGTTTAATCATTTATTCACACGAAACTGAATAATAATTGCAAACGTGAAGGATTAGAAGCCACAGTCAAAAAACATACGCGTAGGTCAACTTCTAAAAAAGCATGTCGGTCCGTTTTAGCCTATTTGCCAGTACGACTGAACTGACACAGTAGACACCTTCAGGAAACCAACAAGACGAACCACATTTTTTTTTGTACCATGATTTATGGTCCATGAAATACTAATGAGTGATAAAGACCCAGACTAGAAGGCCTATTCCATCTTCATACGACCAACAAGCTTTCTGAATTAATTCCAGCATGTTTACTCATTCAGCCATTTTCTTGGGATATGTTACTCTTTCATCGGAAGAAAAGTATAGTGAGTTCACTAGGTGTCATATAATCGCAAACTTCGAAAAAAAAACAGTTTTTGGCATTGATTGTTTTGAGTACATGAAAAGTCGATAAATAAGCGATAAGAGTCATTTATGAATTGAATTCAGAGAGTGATAAAACGGAAAATGTTTGATTCAGGCTTCTTTTTCCAGCCATCCTCGTTCTATCTCTTCGTAGTTTTCGTCACCAACATCTAACCACCATCACATAAGCATAATGAGCTTCGGAGATGGTTCATTACGGAGTTGGCTTTCGATCCGTCGATGAAACCATTTTTCACTGTTTTTGAAAATTCATAATTTCCACTGAAACGATATGCACGGATGTGCCCTTAATTGGACTTCGAACTGGAAAAAAATACGTTTCAAAACGTTCAAACATTCTCCTTTCCATGGCAACCATCACACACAGAAGCAAGTGTATACTGTTCCAACCGGGTGAGTTAGCTCTGAACAACTAGACAGCATTGATTACGCGTGTTCCAGTTCAAGCTTTGTTATTCTGCCACACTCATTCTAAGCCTAACTTTCGATCGAAAAATGATTCAATTTCCGATGGAATGAATGCAGAACTTCTTTGAACAAATACCAGAGTTTCCTTCTGATCTTTTGACTGTCACCCGAATCAACCAAAATTTTTCAAAACCAAAAAAACTGGAGAGTGAAAAACTTTTTTTTCTGTTCCGAAACTTCATGAAAATGATCGAAAAAGCTCAATCGAATAAAAAACTTATGTTATTCTTGAATTTGCAGTGTTCGCCGTTCAGGTCATTTGGGATGTTTGAAAAAAAATTTGTGAATTTATTATTGACTGGAACGCGGAAACGGAACGAAAGGCAACAAAAACAAACAAGGAACGTTTGTTTCAGGTTTCTTATCAGCATAACACGTTAAGTTACACCCTGATTGTCATGAGTTAGTTAGAAAGTACAACAAAAATGTAGTTATTTTTTGTGATCGGGGCAAAAAAACGAACAGAAAAGATAACAATCAGCAAGTCTTCACATAATTCCCGATCCAGAACGAACTTATGACCATTAGCTGGTTTATCCTAAAGTTCATTGACAGTACTTGTTTATAGTAGTTTGAAAGCCACATTTTTTTGTTCTTATGGATTGAAAAATCAAAAAATGCATAATGTTTATTAAGACTTTAGATTAAGATCCACAAAAAAAACGCAAGAGGTAACAACGAAAACAACAATCAAGTGTAGTCAAAAAAAAACAACAAATCACAGGACAACAGTACAAATACGGATCTTGAAAACTCGAAAAATGATCGAAATTGGTGTAGAATTCGTATATCAAAACTTTCAATAGAAAAAACCGTCTACTGCTCTTCTTCGTCTCTTCTAATGTAGACACGATGCTTACCGGCTTTGAACTCTTCAAACAATTCTGGATGGTGAAGACAAAAGTGATTGCGAAGGGCGGAAGGATCCTTGTAGCTTTTACCGCATGTTTCCACACCGCACTGGTATTGTTTCTGGAAAGAAAAACAGATTGATAATAAGCCATTTGGGACTAGAGAACGCGGCGTGTCTTAAATCAAGTAGCAACACATTTTTCCATATGCGAGACAAGAATCTTCTGATTCAAGATTCTGAATTTCTTGCTGTTGAATCTACTTGAATTCCTCGATCAAAATCGACGGATGGATTTTGACAACACTTGTTGACCAGGGATTCTCCATTCAACTAAGAAACAGTCAGTAATTCAACTGGTTCGAAACCAAAACATTCTCACTCTGTCACTATGCACTTGCTTCTCATGGAGCGCCTTATTATATCGATTCGCAAATCGCTTTCCGCAAATCGAGCACTCATATGGTTTCTCTCCAGTGTGAAGCCATGTGTGCATTTTCAGGCTCGGCACGCGCGAGAAGGCCGCGTTACATCCTAGTACCTGAAACAGGAAAATGTATTTTCGAGGCCTCAAAGTTGACCATATCTATCTCACCGTGCAAACGAACGGTTTCTCTTTTGTGTGCGAACGAACATGGGCTTGAAGCTTGTAATACGCATCGAAAGGCGTACGAGTGCAACCTTCCCAGTGACATTTCCAGCACTTGTGTTCCCCATCCTCCTTCATGTGAGCTTCAACGTGACACACGAATACCTGGAAGCAAACTCATTTCCCTCATTTCACTCACCACGTACACCGGTTCAACCAGAATCCTCTCTGCCCATTCGGACTCCCTGAACTCACCTTCTCTTGTGTGAAACGATCTTCGCAATCCTTCCATCTACATATTCTCTCCACATCATCATCCTTTTCCTTAGCAACATCATCTGGCATTGTAACAGATTGCTTCAATTTCGAATCTCCAAGAGAGCGACCAACTCTTTTTCCCTGAAATATATGTGTTTTTTTTTAAAATTGCTTTTTTGGATTTGCTCTTTTTGTCTCCAGTCTCAGATTACTCACCGTTTTCGAGAGCATTCGCATTGGGACGAACTCAGATTTCGATGAAGGATCCTCAGGTAATGCTCTCCTTCTGTTCTCTATTGGAGAACAAATAACATCTTTGACTGGTTCCGACTCCTCCGACTTTTCTTGTGGTGGCGCTATAGTTTTTCTGGGTGGCCCGCATACCACCGAATACACTTTTCCACCCAGCTCGACGGTGATCGCTTGTCTACATTCCTCTTCTCTCGGAATCGTATGTCGATCGTTTTCGAAATGGTCATTGCGGGGGAATTGAGTGGCATCTTTGACCCGTTTTGGATCCTCTGGCTGTTGTGTCGGACTTTTTATCTACAATTGGTAAAAAATCTCAATATTTTTATGCCAATAGAGTTTTTGTTCATCAATCCCCGACTTCTTATTATTGACTACCAAGAAATCATCCGATTGGAATTCCGTCTTCAAGAGCGGAATAATCCAAATATTAAGATACCATACTAGAAAAGTGAAACAGACATCTTTGGTAGAGCAATATAAACTCCCGGACAAGCAGAAATCTGGAGCAGAAGGGGCTTTCATGCCCATGGCCATTCCCATAAAAACCAAATCTCACTTTTCTGCCGTGATCTCGTTTCTTATGACTCGACGCAACCGTCTTCTGGTATATCTGACACTGGAACGGTTCCATTCCGGTGCGAACACATCTATGGGTGTTCAGTGTCTGCCTGAGGAAGTAGGTTTTGTGGCATCCTGGTTCCTGGAACAAGTTATGTTTATTTATTTTAGACCGTACAGGTTATTTTTTTCGGAATAGACTTTGGCCGGATTTTTTTCGATTGTAAGCGGCAAAGAAGGCAACAAGAATTTGGAGTCTTGTCACTAAACGCAATATTACTGACTTGACGACAATCATATTTTAGTTGTCAGCTACAAAGATAAAGGTAGAACGCTGCTTGATACGTCCATAAATTAAAAAGAAAATCTGGTAATAGGGAAATACTTTTTGAATTTTGACCTCAAAATGGTCCATATTACTTTCACTGAACTCCAGAAAACCTCCAACCCACCTTGCATGCATACGGTCTATATCCTGTGTGCCTTCGAACATGGGCCAGGAAAAAACAATTCTCGGGAAATGGTTTCGTATGACTGCACCCTTTCCAGAGACATTTCCTGATTTTCCCATCCTCTTTTATATGAGCTTCTACATGATTGATGAACTCCTGAAAGAAAAGAGGGTTATTAGGCATAGTGGTCGCAAAATCTCCCGATAAGTACACGAGTCGACCTGAGCTGTCCTTAACCCATTTTAAACTCACATCCTGCTCCGTGAACGGTTTTCCACAAGCCTTCCACATGCAGATTCTCTTCTCATTCTTTACCGCAGACACAAGCTCAATCAAGCTAGCTTTAGACTTTTCCGGAGATTGATCGACTTCTGCGACCTGAATCGGAACAATGTTTCGTACAAATTTCCAGCGGGCTAAGCTCGCCCCCAGATCTTGCAAGCCTAGTCGTGCCTTAACTCAAATAACCCACCGTTCTCGAAAGGCGTGGCTTTGGAGCAGATTCAGGTTTCGATGAGGGATCCTCAGGTAGTGGTCGCTTTCTGTTCTCTCTGGGAGATTTAGTAACATCTTTGACTGGTTCCGACTCCTCCGGCTTTTCTTGTTGTGACGCTAGTTTTTTTCTGACTGGTCCGTCAATCACCGAGTACACTTTTCCACCTAGCTCAACGGTGATCTCTTCTCTACACTCCTCTTCTCTCGGAATTGCATTTTCGAGATAGTCTCTTTGGGGGAATTGAGTGAAATCTTTGATTCGTTTTTGTTGCTCTCCGATGTGAACACATCTATGGTTGAACAAATTTTCCTTGAGAAAAAAAGCTTTGTGGCATCCTGGTTCCTGGAACAAGTAATGTGTATTGATGACCGTCTAGGTATTTTTTGTCGGAATAGTTTTTGGCGAGATTATTTTTCGATTGGAAGCCGTAAAGAAGGCAGCAAAAATTTGTAGTCTTGTCGCCAAACACAACATCACTGACTTGACGACAATCATATTTTAGTTGTCAACTACAAAGATAAAGGTAGAGCGCTGCTTCATACGTCCACAACGCACCTCGCATGCATGTGGTCTAAACCCTGTGTGCCTCCGAGCATGGGCCAGAAACAAATGATTCTCGTGAAATAGTTTCGTATGACTGCATCCTTCCCAGAGACATTTCCTGATTTTCCCATCCTCTTTTATGTGCGCTTCTACGTGATCGATGAATTCCTGAAAAAAAACGGACATTAGGCATTGTGGTCGCGAAATCTCTTGACCTTCGGACCAAGTCGAACAAGCCGGAGTAGATCCGAGCCGCTCTTAACCCCGTCTAAACTCACATCCTGCTCCGTGAACTGTTTTCCACAAGCCTTCCACCTGCAGATTCTCTTCTCATCAACTTGATTTTCCTCTGGAACATTAACAAGCACACTTCTCAATTTAGGCGGGCGACCGATTCTTTTTCCCTGAAAACTTAAGACATGTGGCTTCGTATGGACTCACAATTGACTGGGCTTGGTCTCAAGAGCCCAAGACTTTACAAGCCTGGCATTGCCTTCACTGTCAAATTACTCACTGTTCTCGAAAGGCGTGGCCCTGGAACAAATTCAGGTTTCGATGAGGGATCCTCAGGTAATGTTCTCTTTCTGTTCTCTCTGAGAGAGAAAGTAATATCTTTGACTGGTTCCGATTCCACTGGCGTTTCTTGTGGTGGCGCTATAGTTTTTCTGGGTGGCCCGCCAATCACCGAATACACTTTTCCACCCAGCTCGACGATGATCTCTTGTCTACATTCCTCTTCTCTCGGAACCGTATGTCGATCGTTTTCGAGATAGTCTCTTCGGGGGAATTGTGGTGAATTTTCTTCTACATTTGGATACACCACGTCCGTTGAATGTTCAGAAATCTGGGGTGGTGGATACGGTGGGACCATGCTTCACTGAAATCAATTTTATTGCAATGAATAGTGTAAAATGAAAAGAAGAGAGGGAGAGAATGTACTGTAGATTATGGGTGCAAATTTTTCGAAAGATTTCGAGAAAACAAACAAACGAAGTTCACATTTCATTTCTAAAATTCTTGACCGTCATCACTAAAAATGATGACTGGCAAATCCTCATCTCTTCGAATCTCGTCTCCAGGGTCTTGGCAACATCGACACTCCAAAATTAGAGGTCAAAACATAGAGACGGCGTGAAAAAGATAAATCACCACCAACAGGAATTGCTACACCGTCGGTTTCCCCTTCTTGTCTTTTGATATATCGGCCGAGTTCATCTGAAGTGTCCGGCAGCAGTAGTCCGGCCACAGTGGTTGTAAGGAAATTGAAACTGATTAAGGTGATGAAGAGTGAATTCTTCCAAATCTTCCAACACCCTCGCAACACGTTCATATGACACTTCAAGATATTGCGCCAATACCTTGTATTAAAAAATAGGGAAAAATAATAGTCTTGGTGCACCTTAATGAGCCAATGCGAAGTCCTGATTGACCGGCCTCTCGGTGTCCGTCTGCTCGGATAGAATGAATATAAATCGTCGCGCGGGTCCTCCTCTCTCGATCTTAATCAGGTGTAAGGGTCACCTGAGAGAGCGGAGCTCGTGAATCAAACAAAAGAGATAGAATCTCATAATGACTATAGTTTAGAGATATGAACCTCATCGGTTCTTCGGATCAGTATGTGCATCTTTGATTGATTGCCCTGCCTTGATACATGATTTGGAAACCATTTTTATTGAATTGAACAAGAAATTAGGTGTAGAATTCGTAATCAAAACTTTCAGAAGAAAAAAAAATCGTTTACTGCTCCTCTTCGTCTCTTCTAATGTAGACACGATGCTTTCCAGCTTTGAACTCTTTAAACAATTCTGGATGGTGAAGGCGAAAGTGTTTGCGGAGGGCTGACGGATCCGTGTAGCTTTTACCACAAGTTTCCACACCGCACTGGTATTGTTTCTGGAAGAAAAAACAGATCGATAATGAGCCATTTGGGACTAGAGAACGGATTGTCCTGTAGCAAAACCTTTTTATCACCTGCGAGAGTCGAATCTTTTGATTCATCAAAATGCTAAATTTCTTGCAGTTGAATATCTCTGGATCCCTCCATCAAAATCGACTGACGGATTTGACAACACTTGTTGCAAGGATTCTCTATTCAACTAGGAAACAGTAAGTATTTCAACTGGTACAAAACCGAAACCAATTCTCACTTTGCCACCGTGCACTCGCTTCTCGTGCTTCGCCGCATCCGACTTGTTTGTGAACTTCTTCTCGCAAATCGAGCACTCAAAAGGTCTCTCTCCGGTGTGAACACTCCTGTGGGTTTGCAGGTTCTTCATGTGCGCGTAAGCCTTGTTGCATCCTGGTTCCTGAAATCAGTATATGGGGCTTTTGACTGGAAATCGCTGATTACAAGCGAACTACACCGAAGAATGCGTTTGAATGACACGCCCTCTGTAAAAAATTAAAAACAAGCGCAGTGCAAAAAGGGTCCAAGATGTTACTCACTCTCCCAGGGAGTACAGAAAATGATATGCAGGCCACCCAAATAGTGTTGCTTTGAAACCTGCGGAAAGTCGACATTGTACAGACTCTAGAAGCCGCTATGAAGGCAGATCATATTAAACGTTGGTAATAACAAAAATGAAGGTCTAGAGGTTTTTTACACGGCCGCAAATTTTTTGAAAAATCTGTTAGTTGAAACCATTTTTTGAGGTCTCAATGTTGACCATCTGCAATTCAAAATGGTCCATCTTACTTTAATTAGCTTAAAGGAACCTCCAACTCACTTTGCAAACATACGGTTTCTGCCCGCAATGCCTTTGAACATGGATCTCAAGCTTGTAACACGTGTTGAACGGCTCCACATGACGGCACCCTTCCCAATGGCATTTCCTGAATCGACAGCACCTTTCCCAGTTGGATTTCCTGAATCGGCATTTCTTATCCTTATTAATGTGGGCATATACGTGATTGATAAATTCCTGAAAGAAGAGGCTATTAGCAATACTATCTCTAGCCTCTAGAAACTCACATCTTGCTCCGTGAACTGTTTTCCGCAAGCCTTCCACCTGCAGATCCGCTCATCTTCCTTCTCCTCCGAAACATCATCAGGCAGAGGTCTTCTCAGTTTGAACGTTCCAGGCGGACGACCGATTCTTTTTCCCTGAAATGAAACAATTGTTGTTTCGTATGGATTCATAGTTGACTAGGCTCTACCTCGAGAGCCCAAGAGTTTACCAGTCTGGCATTGCCTTCACTATCAGATTACCCACATATTTTGAAAGACGTGGGCCTGGAGCAAACTCAGATTTCGAAAAGGGATCTTCAGGTAATGGTATCTTTCTGCACTGTCTGGGAGATTTAGTAACATCCTTGACTGGTTCCGACTCCTCTGGCGTTTCTTGTGGTGCCCCTATAGGTTTTCTGGGTGGCGCGCCAATCACCGAATACACTTTTCCCCCCAACTCGACGGTGACAGCTTGTCTACATTCCTCTTCTCTCGGAATCATATGTCGATCGTTTTCGAGATGGTTTTTGCGGGGGAATTGAGTGGCATCTTTGATTCGTTTTGGTTCCTCTGGCCGTTGTGTCGAATTTTCGATCTACAATTGATTAAAAGTGTCGGATTTTGGATGTGCTATTGGCAAAACGGCGCAAAAAGTTTGTCGAAATCCAAATCCAATAATCAGAATGTGCAGTCTCGGCTATACGAAAACTGAGAGTTCCTGGAAACAGTATCTCTGAGTTTGTTACAACAGAAGTCGTCAACCCGATCAAAACTTGATTTGCAGAAATATGGAGCAGGACAGACTTTCATGCCCATTTCCACGAAGCCTTAATTTGGAAAACTGGAGATCGACTTCCGAGAAAATTTAGCTCGAGAGATGAGCAAAAATATTAACTTCCGGGAAATCAGAAATCAGGAGCAGGAGGAATTTCATGCCCATTTCCACAAAGCCAAACCCAAATCTTACTTTTTTGTCGTGGACTCGTATCCCATGAAGCACCATATCCACGCTGTGAAAGCAGGTCTTGTGGCATCCTGGTTCCTGGAACAGGTTACGTATGTTGATGTTGGACCGTCTAGGTTATTTTTACAGGAATAGACCTTGGACGGATTTTCCTTTTCGATTGGAAGCGGCAAAGAAGGCAACAAGAATTTGGAGTCTTGTCACTAAACGCAATATTACTGACTTGACAACGATCATATTTTGATTATCAGCCACAATGATAAAGATCGAGCGCTGCTTCATACGTCAACAAATTATTTTAGCACGGCGTTTAGTTCTTTTTCCCGACAAGACCGCTACTGAAGCCAATCAAGCTCCGACTAAAGTCCGACCTACAGAGCAAAAGTATATTAACTGTAATGATTGTCCGTGCGAAATGGTGAACTTTGAGCAGTCGAAAAAGTATGTTTCAGTCACCCGATGTTGCTGAAAACTTGTAGATGTATCAAGCAACATTACTATTAGATTTTTGTACCAAATTTCGAAGCCGCGTGACTATACTGGACATAACTGACTTGATTGTAAATTTCGTAAAAAGTGGTCAACTACAAAAACGAAGATCATGAGTTGCCTAGTACACTCAATAGTTTTAGAACAATCGAGTGATTGTAACATACTTTTCAACAAAGTTGACAAGTTTGTACTAAAACTGATTAAAGTTCATATGATTTTGGCCAGCACTGTGAAGCCGAACCCATATTTGCCTGAAGCTGACCAAAGTCCGGTCCAAAGCCGAACCCCTACTTCAACTTCTTACCAAAAGTTCCATCCCAACACCCGAGTTACTTTCACCTCCAAAAAAAGTTCAACTCACAACGCAAGCATACGGTCTCCGCCCTAAATGTTTTCGAACATGGTCCAGAAAATAATTCTTGTGAAACGGTTTCGTATGACTGCACCCTTCCCAGAGACATTTCCTGATTTTCGCGTCCTCTTTTACGTGCGCTTCTACATGATCGATGAATTCCTGAGAAAAATAGGGTTATAGTCATAGTGGTCGCGAAACCTCCCGGCCTTCGGACCAAGTCGAACAAGCCGGAGTAGATCCGAGCCGCTCTTAAAACCGTATAAACTCACATCCTGCTCCGAGAACTGTTTTCCACAAGCCTTCCACCTGCAGATTCTCTTCTTATAATTTTCCTTCTCCTCTGGAACATTATCAAGCACAGGTGGAGCAAACTCAGATTTCGATGAGGGATCCTCATGTAATGGCCTCTTTCTGTACTCTGCGGGCTGTAGATCGTTTTCGAAATAGTCTCTTCGGAGGAATTGTAGTGGATTTTCTTCCACATTCGGATACATCTCTGTTAGAAATTCAGAAGTCTGCGGTGGATACGGTGGGACCATACTGCGAGGATCGTTTCCAAAATAGTCTTGTGCAAAGTGTATTGGATTTTCTTCTACATTTGAATACATCACTCTCGTTGGATATTCTGAAATCTGCGGTAGTGGATACTGCGGAGCCATGCTGCATCGATCGTTTCCAAAATAGTCTCTTCTGGGAAATTGTAGTGGACTTGCTCCCACATTTGGATACATCGTCGTCGACAGAAATTCAGAAGTCTGCGGTGGTGGATACGGCGGGGCCATACTGCGTGGATCGTTTCCAAAATAGTCTCTTCGGGACAACATCAGTGGATGTTCTTCCACATTTGGATACATCTCCGTCAGAAATTCAGAAGTCTGCAGTGGTGGATACGGCGGGGCCATGCTGCACTGAAATCAATTTTATTGCAAAGAATAATGTAAAATCAAAAGAAGTGAGGGAGAGAATTTACTTGGTGTAGATTATATATGCAAACTTTTCAGACGTATTAGAGTGAACAAACAAACAAACAAAGTTCACATTTGAACTGTGAAAATCTTGACCACCGTCACTGAAAATGATGACTGGCGAAATCCTCATCTCTTTGAATATCGTGTCCAGGGTCTTGGCAACATCGACACTCCAAAATTAGAGGTCACAACAAGGAGACGGCGTGAAAAAGATAAATCACCACCAACAGGAATTGCTACACCGTCGGTTTCCCCTTCTTGTCTTTTGATATATCGGCCGAGTCCATCGGAAGATCAGTGCATAGCAGCAGTAAGACGGGGAAATTGAAACTGATCGAGGCAATGAATGATTTCAAATCTTCCAACACCTTTTCAACATGTTCAAATAACACTTCAAGGTATTGTGCCACGACCTTGCATAGGAAAGAATACTTGTCTTGGTGCACCTTACTGAGCCAATGAGAGGTCCTTATGGAGGTCCTTATCCTTATATCCTTATGGACCTCTCAGTGTCCGTCAGCTCGGGTAGAATGAATATAAATCGTCTCGCGAGTCCTCCTCTCTCGATCTTAATCAGGTGTAAGGGTCACCCGAGAGAGCGGAGCTCGTGAATCAAACAAAAGAGATAGAATCTCATAATGACTATAGTTTAGAGATTATATTCAACCTCATCGGTTTTTTGGATCAGTCTTTGATTGATTGCCTTGATACACACTTTGGATACCATTTTATTGTGATGAAAAAAATTAGGGATTTATATAGGTGGCACATTTCCACAACTTACAATAGATTCGAAAGTCGGCAGGAACATTGAGGTCTCCAGAAAATGAGGAAATGTTTGGTTTGCTCTTGGGTTTGACCGTTTTGCTCTCCTTAATTATGCGTTTCTTCCCAATTCTAACCTTTCTCGTAATCTCTTGTATGACGAATTTGTCTATAATTCATCCTACATCCCTCACCCCGAATCTCATTTCCGCTTATCTAACCCTGCTCGTCGCCCAATGACCTTGATTTGCCTTAACACTAGTATTCACTTAGTATATTTTATCTTTTCTCTTCTCATTGTCAGCTTTTTAAGTGCTCCTCGTGAGAGGATTTGCTTTCTACTCATGTATCATAATGCTACTGTATGCAATAAATCAATCAAAAGAATTTTGAATAAGAATCCCAAAAAAAAACACCAGAGGTAAATCTAATAAAAACAAGAAAGTGTAATCCAAACATAACAGAGCAGAAAGAAACAACACAAAAAGGGCCTCGAAAATCAAAAAAATGGTCGACATCTAGAAATCGTATATCAAAACTTTCAAAAGAAAAACAACGTTTACTGCTCCGCTTCTTCTCTTCCAATGTAGATACGATGCTTTCCGGCTTTGAACTCTTTAAACAATTCTGGATGGTGAGTGCAAAAATGTCTGCGAAGGGTGGAAGGATCCGTGTAACGTTTACCGCATGTTTCCACACCGCACTGATATTGTTTCTGGAAAGAAAAAGAGATCAATAATAATAAGCCGATTGAAACGAGAGAACTGCTTGTCTGAAGTAGCAAAACCTTTTTTTCGTCTGTGAGAGGGGAATCTTCTGATTCAAGATTCTGAATTTCTTGCAGTTGAATATCTCTGGATCCCTTCATCAGAATCGACGGACGGATTTAACAACACTTGTTGAAAGGATTCTCTATTCCACTATGGAAAAGTCAGTATTTCAACTGGTACAAACAAAAACCAATTCTCACTTTGCCACCGTGCACACTCTTCTCATGGCGAGCCTTATCCCCATTGTTGGTGAACTTCTTCTGGCAAATCGAGCACTCAAAAGGTTTCTCTCCAGTGTGAACACGTCTATGGACTTTCAGGTTTTCCAAGCGCGCGTAGGAATTGTTGCATCCCGGTTCCTGGAATCAATATCTGGGTTCTTTGACTGGAAGCCGATAATTACACTCCCCTTTATAGAAAGTTGAAAAAAGCGTTATGCAAAAAGAGGTGTGTTGCTTCGAAACCTGCGGCGCGTTCTAACTCACGTTGCATACGTACGGTTTATGCCCTACATGCGAGCGGACATGGCTCTTAAGCTTGTATGACGCGTCAAACGGCTCCACACGACGGCACCCTTCCCACTGACAATTCCTGAACACCTTTCGACACCTTTCCCAGTATGACTTCTTGAATAGGCACTTCTCATCCTCATTCATGTGGGCATATACGTGACTGACAAATTCCTGAAAGAAGAGAGTATTGGCAATATTATCTCAAGATCCTCTGAACTCACATCCTGCTCCGTAAACTGTTTTCCACAAGTCTTCCATCTGCAGATTCTCTCCTCATCGTCTTCCATCTCCTCTGAAACATCATCAGGCACAGGTCTTCTCAATTTGGGTGGGTAGCCGATTCTCACGCCCTGAAATGAAACAATGTTGTTTCACATGGATTCACAGTTGACTGGGCTCGGCCCCAAGAGCCCAAGACTTTACAAGCCATTGCCTTCTCTATCAGGTCACCCACATATTCTGAAAGGCGTGGCCCTGGAACAAATTCAGGTTTCGATGAGGGATCCTCAGGTAGTGGTCGCTTTCTGTTCTCTCTGGGAGAGTAAGTAACATCTTTGACTGGTTCCGACTCCTTTGGCTTTTCTTGTGGTGGTGCTATAGTTTTTCTGGGTGGCTCGGATATCACCGAATACACTTTTCCACCCAGCTCGACAGTGATCTCTTGTCTACATTCCTCTTCTCTCGGAATCAATTGTTGATCGTTTTCGAGATGGTCTTTGCGGGGGAATTCAGTGGCATCTTTGACTTGTTTTGGTTCCTCTGGCTGTTGTGTCGGATTTTCGATCTACAATTGATAAAGTGTCGGATTTTAGATGTGCTATTGGTAAGAAGACGCGAAAAGTTTTGTCGAAATCCAAATTCAATAATCAGAATGTGCAGTATCGGCTATACGAAAACTGAGAGTTCCTGGCAACAGTACCTCTGAGTTTGTTACAACAGAATTCTTCAATTCGATCAAAACTTAATTTGCAGAAATGTGGAGTAGGAGGAATTTCATGCCCATTTCCACTAAGCCAAACCCAAATCTCACCTTTTTGCCGTGTATTTGTATCCTGTGAATCACCATATCCACGCTGTGAAAGAAGGCCTTCTGGCATTCTGGTTCCTGGAACAGGTTATGTATGTTGATTTTGGACCGTCTAGGTTATTTTTACAGGAATAGTCCTTGGACGGATCTTTTTCGATTGGAGGCCGCAAAGAAGGCAACAAAAATGTGTAGTCTTCTCACTAAACGCAACATTACTGACTTGGTAACGATCATGTTTTAGTTGTCAGCCACAGTGATAAAAATTGAGCTCTGATTGATACGCCCACAAGTTATTTTAGCACGACGTTTAGTTCTTTTTCCCGACGAGACCGCTACTGAAGACGATCAAGCTCCGACTAAAGCCCGACCTACAGCGCAAAAGAATATTAACTGTAATGATTGTCCGTGCGAAATGGTGAACTTTGAGCAGTCGAAAAAGTACGTTTTCTCGTAGTTGAAAACTTCTTTTCAAAAATCACAATCAATTTATTTATGTCGTGTTAAAGATCACGGTTCCGAAAGCATGTCAAAATTGACACTGAAATGTACCGAATTTTTGAAAATACACTCAATAGTTTCAGAAAAATCGAGTGATTGGAACATACTTTTTCATCAGCATAAAGTTGACCGTCTCGCCTTGAAAGTCATCAAAGTTCATAAGATTTTGGCCAGCACTGTGTCACCTCCAAAAAACGTTCAACTCACAACGCAAGCATACGGTCTCCGCCCAAAGTGCCTTCGAATGTGCGCCAGAAACAAATATTTCTTGTTAAATGGATTCTTACGACGACTGCACCCTTCCCAGAGACATTTCCAGATTTTTCCGTCCTCTTTTATGTGCGCTTCTACGTGATCGATGAATTCCTGAAAAAAGGATATTATAGTAGTCGTGAGACCTCCCGGTCTCCGGACCGGGTCGAACAATGCCGGAGTAGATCCGAGCCGCTCTTAAAACCCTATAAACTCACATCCTGCTCCGTGAACTGTTTTCCACAAGCCTTCCACCTGCAGATTCTCTCCTCATCATCTTCCTTAGGCGGGCGACCGATTATTTTTTCCTGAAATGAAAGAAATGAGGTTTCGTATGAATTCACTTGGTTCGGCCCCGAGAGCGCAAGACTGTATATTTTTCCCTTAGACATGAGCTGAGTTATGCTCGCTTTAAAGATTGCCGGAGATCGACCGACATGTGCCAGCTAAATTGGAACAGTGTTTCGTACAGCTTTTCAGCGGACTGAGCTCGCCCCCAGATGTTGTAAGCCTGGCCTTCACTCAAATTACTCACTGATTTCGAGAGCGTTCGCGATGGAGGAAACCCAAATTTTGATGAGTTATCCTCATGTAATGGACTTCTGTCCTCTCTGGGATGTAGACCGTTTTCGAAATAGTCTCTTCGGAGGAATCGATGTGAATTTTCTTCAACATTTGGATACGCCACTCTCGTTGAATATTCAGAAAACTGCGGAGGTGGATACGTCGGGGCCATACTGCGTGGATCGTTTCCGAAACAGTCTCTTTGGGACAACATCAGTGGATTTTCATCTACGTTTGGATACGCCTCTGTTAGAAATTCAGAAGTCTGCGGTAGTGGATACGGCGGGACCATATTGCGCGGATCGTTTTCAAAATAGTCTCGGGCGAAGTGTATTGGATTTTCTTCCACATTTGGATACATCTCCGTTGGAAACTCGGAAAACTGCGGGGGTGGATACGGCGGCGCCATGCAGCACTGAAATCAAGTTTATTGCAAAGAATAATGTGAAATCAAAAGAAGTGAGGGAGAGAAACTTGGTGTAGATTCTATGTGCAAACGTTTCAGACGTATTCGAGTAAACAGACAAACAAACAAAGTTCCCATTTGAACTGTGAAACTCTTGACCATCATCAATGAAAATGATGACTGGCCGAATCCTCATCTCTTCGAATACTGTCTCCAGGGTCTTGGCAACATCGACACTCCAAATTTAGAGGTCACAGCAAGGAGACGGCGTGAAAAAGATAAATCACCACCAAAAGAAAGTGCTACACCGTCGGTTTCCTCTTCTTGTCTTTTGATATATCGGCCGAGTCGATCTGAAGATCAGTGTACAGTCCGGCAACAGTGGTTGTAAGGCAGGGAAATCGAAACTGATTTGGGCGATGGAGGGTGAATGCTTTCAAATCTTCCAACACCTCTAATCTTGATCAGGTGTAAGGGTCACCCGAGAGAGCGGAGCTCGTGAATCAAACACAAAGAGATAGAATCTCATAATGACTATAGTTTCGAGATTTGAACCTCATCGGTTTTCGGATCAGTATTTGCATCTGTGATTGATTGCCCTGCCTTGATACATGCTTTGGAAACTATTTTTATTATGATGAACAACAAATTAGGGATTTATATCGGTAAAAAAACAAACACCAGAGGTAACAACATAAACAACAATCAAGATGAGTCCAAAAAACAACAAATCACGGGGAGACAGTACAGATAGGGGTCTTGAAAATCAAAAAAATGATCTAAATTGTTGTAGAATCGTAATCAAAACTTTCAAAAGAAAAAAAAAACTTCTACTGCTCCTCTTCGTCTCTTCTAATGTAGATACGATGCTTTCCGGCTTTGAACTCTTTAAACAATTCTGAATGGTGATGGCGAAAGTGTTTGCGAAGGGAGGAAAGATCTTTGTAGCTTTTATCACAAGTTTCCACACCGCATAGGTACTTCTTCTGGAAAGAAAAACCGATAATAAGACATTGGGAACTAGAGAACGGCTTGCCTTAAATCAAGTAACAAAAATTTTTGTCATATGCGAGAGTGGAATCTTCTGATTCAAGATACTAAATTTCTGGCAGTTGAATCTCTCTCAATCCCTCGATCAGAATCGACGGACGGATTTCGACGGACGGATTTCGACAACACTTGTTATTAAACTGAAACCAATTCTCACTCTGTTATGATGTACTTGATTCTCGTGCTTCGCCTTATCCCCATTGTTCGTGAACTTCTTCTCGCAAATCGAGCACTCAAAAGGTTTCTCTCCAGTGTGAACACGCCTATGGATTTTCAGGTCCACCATGCGCGCGTAGGAATTGTTGCATCCTGGTTCCTGAAATCAGTGTATGGGGCTTTTGACTGGAAATCGCTGATTACAAGCGGACTACTCCAAAGAATGCGTTTGAATGACACGAATAGAAAGTTGACTAGCCCCTTTATGAATCGTGTGGCAAATGTTGAAAACAAAAAGGGGCGTGTCGCTTTGCAACCTGCGGCGCGCTGACATTTTATTGTACAACTGGTAGAAACCGCTTAGAATGCAGATCATATTAAACGTTGTCAGCAACAAAAACAAAAATTTATTCATGTTTTGAGATCTCATCCGCAATTCAAAATGGTCCCTCTTACGGTTGATTAGCTTGAAGAAACCTTCAACTCACTTTGCACACATACGGTTTATGCCCTATGTGCGTTCGAACATGGGCCTGAAGCTTATAAAACGCTTCAAACGGCTCCACACGACTGCACCCTTCCCATTGGCATTTCCTGATTCGATATCTTTTATCCTCCTCCATGTGGGCATCAACGTGATTGACAAATTCCTGAAAGAAGAGCGTATCATTAATGATGCCGATGCGGAATATCAAGACTCCATGTGCTCACAACCTGCTTCGTGAACTGTTTTCCACAAGCCTTCCACCTGCAGATTCCCTCCTCATCATCATCACCATCTTCTTCTGAAATATCATCAAATCTTCTCAATTTGGGCGGGCGACCGATTCTCACTTCCTGAAATAAAACAATATTGTTTGGCATGAATTCACTATTGACAGGGCTCGGCCCCGATAGCCCAAGACTTTACAAGCCTGGCATTGCCTTCACTATCACATTACCCACATATTCTGAAAGGCGTGGCCCTGGAGCGAACTCTGGCTTCAATGTAGGCGCTTCAGGAAACTGTCTCTTTCTGAACTCTCTGGGAGAGCAAATAACATCGTTGACTGGTTCCGAGCCTTTTGGCATTTCTTGTGGTGGCCATATAAATTCTTCTACATTTGGATACATCGTCTCCGTTTGAAATTCAGAAATCTGGACTGGTGGATACTGCGGGGCCATGCTGCATCGATCGTTTCCAAAATAGTCTCTTCTGGAGAATTGTCGTGGATTTGCTCCCGCATTTGGATACATCGACTGAAATTCACAAGTCTGCGTGATTTTCGAAAGAAGTTGTAAACGACAAAAATGAAGATCTATAGTTGCTCAATACGCTCACAAATTTTTAAAATAATCGGATGTTTGGAATATACTTTTTCAACTGCTCAAATTAGACCGTTTTGCACTGAAAATCACCAAACTCGCATTCTTTTTGGCCAGTACTGTCGATCTGGAGTCTGCTCAAACAGGCAGAATGTTATGTACATATGTTAATATGTAGTAAAGATGGGCTGTAAAAAGAATGAAAACTGAAAAAATTTCCCTTCGGTCAGGCCTGAAATATTTGATTTACCGGTGCAAAATTATTGCGCGAAAAACTTTCCCTACTCGGGCGTCGCCGGCAACTTTAGACCGGAAGTTGGCCGGCTTTAGCACGGAGGTTGGTCGGATTCCGGACAAGACACGCCCTGAAGCCGGCCAAGATCCGACTAACGTCCGGCTAACTTCCGACCTACGTCCGACTTATTCCCGGCTAACCCCCGACCTCCTAGGCTGCTTCTGCTTCAAATCATGCAAAAAAAGTAGTAAAAATCAGTTTATTTAAGGATAAAACTTCTTTACAACTAAAACCAAAAAAATAAAATAAAATTTGTTACAAAAATCTAGAAAATTTTCGGCGAGAAGATAATTCCTTTTATGTTTGTCAGCAACTTGGATCGATTCGATGAGCAATGATGATTTATTCAGAGTCTTTTTTGTTGGTAGCGCTCTCTGAAAAATGAAGACTTTTTATTTTCAGAGACAAAAAATATCTCACCATTCACTTGAATCGCCCCTAATCTATCGTGGGAAACTTTGATTTTCGTCCTGTTCCGAGTTATTGATTCATCAGCACAGGTGACGTTCTTTGTGGTGATTGTTCTTGAAGTCATCGGCCGAGAGAAGTGAGGCACTTTTTCGAGAGCTCTAAAGCAGTTTAGTTGAACAGCGGTTCAGATAACTGTAAAACTCACCTTCCTATATAAACGCCTAAATTTAAGCTTGTTTTCCTTCAACGATACATCGAACATGAGCTGCAGCTGGAGTATCTTGCAAAGCCTAAACATGCCGATTTCACCATCAATTTTTTTGACGAGTAACTCACTTCGATACTCAAAATTAACTGACTCCATAATCCTCCCAGATTCCTTTTGTTTGAACACAGCTCCGTTCAAAGAAAGATTCGAAATGCAAAAATGTTCACTGGTTGAGACGATGATTCCAGGGAAGAGCTTCTTTTTGAATCTGGTTTTCTGAAGAATTTTGGTTATAGATTCTCTTTGCACACAGAAAACAAACTCACGAAGTCTCCGTTTCGAACGACTTTCCCTGTTTATCCGAAACGTCTATCCGAAACGTTGATGTGTCGTTAGTGCTGATTTCTGAATTTTATGAGTCATCAAATCACCAGACTTTGAACAAATTCGAATGAAAAGTTGAAAAAATCAAAAGAAAATAGGTGAAAAAATAAATACGAAATGTTCGCACGCATCGCGGACACGCGACGCTCTTAAGATCCGGCCAACCTCCGACCAACTTCCGACCAGTCGGCAGCACTAAAGTTGTGGGCAACTTCCGGCCTAAAGCTGACTAAAGTCCGGCCGAAAGCCGAACCCCCCTAAACTTCCGACCTAAAGCCGGCTAAGATCCGATCTAAAGTTGTCAGAAAACCGCGAGTCGCAGTTTTGTCGCTCAACTTCCGACCTAAAGCTGACTAAAGTCCGGCCGAAAGCCGAACCCCCCTTAACTTCAGGCTAGAAGCCGACTAAGGTCCGGTCAAAAGCCGAACAGCCCTCAACTTCCGGCCAAAAGTTGCAGCCCGACAACCGAGTAGTGAAAAGAATAGGTTTTTGAGCCCGCATGAGCTCATTTTACGTCAAATCGAAAATCGAAAAATACGGGCATAATTCAGGCCCCATTCCTGATAACGTGTGAAAGTTTAGGATTTGGCCCAGTGGGGACTTCGCTAGGGCGGGAGACAGGACACAAACAGACACACAGACAGAATTTTGCGTTTGTAAAGATTACGAATACTGTCTTCATGGTCTTGACAATATCGACGCTCCAAATTAAGAGGTCACACAAAGAGACGGCGTGAAAAAGATAAATCACCACAAAAAAAAACTTGCTACGCCGTCGGTTTCCCCTTCTTGTCTTTTGATATATCGCCACAGTCCATCTGAAGATCAGTGTACAGTTGGAACTGATTGAGGCAATGAAGAGTGAATGCTTCCAAATCTTCCAACACCTTTGCAACATGTTCATGTTACACTTCAAGTTATTATGGTAATAACTTGTGTTAAAAAATAGGGGAAAATACAAGTTTTGATGCACCATATTGACAGGTCCTGATGGACCGACCTCTCGGTATCCGCCTGCTCGGATTGAATGAATATAAATCGTCTCTCGGAAAGAGGGGCAGAGCCTGATCCATGAACAACACATATTCTGGCGAAAGTTGAATAACTGGGCTTTCCAAATTGATGGTATGATTGGTTTGCTCTTCTTCTTCTTCTTTTCATTGGTCTTCTTCGTCTCTTTTTTGGGTTTAACTGTTTTGCTCTCCTCAACTTGGTCCATCAACAGGATCCACCAGTTTTTTTGGTTTCAGGTTTTCTCCATACCACAAACGGTTTCCCCTGTCCAATAACGCCAGATTTGAAAGTTTGTCCTCCTTCCGATTCCATTTGATTGGTGAGCGTCAGGTTGATGTTCTTTGTCAGTAGAAATGTCGTCGACGTCTCAATAAGAAGGAGATCAAGAAGGAGATTGATGATGAAATTACGAAAAGTCGTAATGAGAAAAAAGGAATCGAAATTGAATCAGGGACGGCAACTTCAGTAGGCATTCTGAAAAATCGAAACGATTTTAGTTTCATGAAAAACCGTAGATAAAAATTCGAAAATCTGTCGACGTTTACGATGAAAACTCATGATTTAAGGATGCACTTAAAGGTATGTCGTATCTGACTGTTCCAAAGTTCCGCTACCACATTCGGGAGCCGTGTTTGCGCTATTCTTTTACGTTCGAGTAGAACATCGTCTTCTCAGTTGGTCTCCTCCCCTCCTGGTGGACGGTGACCCTCCGTTCTCTCTCTCTCACATCAATTCATTTTCCCTATTAGTGTTCGTTGTGAAATGTCTCTATCCAATCTGAAACGCTCTTTAACTGGAGGATCATCTGTGAATCTGTCTCAAAAGAAGTGATCGAAACATGCCGATTTCGCTGTGAATGGTAAAACCTTTTTGAATCAACTCCTTTCATTACCACTACTCCGGTCAAGCCAAACCCCTCCAATTGGAGAACAAAACTCTGAATGCGGAAGTAACCCCCAAAGTTTGTCTACCCAGTACTCTACGGAAAAACTAGGGACTCGTGAAACGTTCTTCTTCGACGAGATCATTATTGATTGAGGAGGCGTTCCTTGTCTCTTTACATTCAAACGTACTCAGAGACTCTCTCTCCATCTGCGACATCTCTTTGTCGACGTTCTAACTCTTCTGCGCATGATGAACTGTCAACCTGTTGCGTCTCCTCACTCAATACTGCGCTCTCCCATGTGCACGTACCAGATGGACGATGTGTGCGAGATATAGAACAATTCTTGTAACGATTTTGAATGCCAATGCCAATTGGACAGCATATTCTTGACGAGATCTCCTCTCTCATGTTAAGAACTGATCAACTGTTAAGATCCTCCACCTCATCCAATAATCTCTCCTTTCCCGGTTTTGAATTTTTCTACCCTGAGGTTGCTTTGTATTTTGAATCGACTGGCAGCCACAAATTTCCAATTACATTCCCGGTTTTTTTTCTGAGCCCTCAAATGCGAGGAATCCTATACCCCGATGAAAGCATCGTGTGTTGTTTTCTTCGTAAAACTTGAGAGAATTGTTTTCTATATGTTTTCCACTGAACCACAATCTTCTCAAAGTTTTTCAGAATGCCTGTAGCGGTACTAAAATTGCCGTTCCTGATTCAAGAGAGAATCTGTAGAGAGATGGACCACAGTCAACTGACCGTTATGTCGTTTTGCTCTCTCAGGATGCGAAGGTTGATTGAGTTTCTCAATCTGACGATTCCAAATCTTGGCTACTACATTCAAGAACATTATTTGTCTTGCTATATTCCAGTCGTCCGCGGAGGCAAACATGTGCTAGTTGCTAGGGAGGATCCCTCTCTTCTGATCACAGACACTCAGGAAATCAACTTGAGTGGAGTCAAAATTTTCGTCAGGTTAGTTTTTATCCCTTACTTGGAATGAGGCTCTTCAGTATGTGACGGGTACCATGAGAAGGGTGCGCGTACGGATAGAAAACAGATGGTTGCATCTCTATAGATACACTTTTGAAACGTATTCTCGCATTTTCAAACACTTCTGTTGTATCGGAGTCCGTATTGTAACGAAAAGTTGGTCCGTCCACAAGAAAAAAGCAGCAAATGGATGACAATCGTCCGTTTCCTCTTCGTGCGCGTCTCTTTC
Source organism: Caenorhabditis sp. 40 LS-2015 (assembly GCA_900536305.3). Classification (NCBI taxonomy): domain Eukaryota; kingdom Metazoa; phylum Nematoda; class Chromadorea; order Rhabditida; family Rhabditidae; genus Caenorhabditis; species Caenorhabditis tribulationis. The sequence goes on from LR544349.1 coordinate 173,459, forward strand.
TATTGGTACCTATCCAGGGATGTGCGGAACGGAATTCCGAAAATTCCGAGAATTTTCGGAACGAAATTCCGATCGGAATGATTCCGAAAAATATTTTCGGAACGAAATTCCGATCGGAATGGTTCCGAAAAATAATTTCGTAATGAAATTCCGAAATTTTTATTCCAAAAAAAAATAATTGCTCAAATTTTCTGTTTTTACAAACTCAAAATGGTTTTTACATACTCTTCATCTATGTTTCATGTCAAAAACCTGTTTTTTCAGTTAGTTGTGTTCATTTTATCATAGAAAAACAGCTCATGCAAAATTTTTTTACCGAAAAACGAGGCCTATTGGAAAATTCCGAAAATTCCGAGTTTTAAATTTTCGAAAAATCGGAACGTTCCGAAATTCCAAAATCTCATTCCGCACAACCCTGGTACCTATCCCCGTTCACAACATTTCCTATTATGCCTAATGTGAATTGTATCAAATGTATTCTTCCAGATTTTTATCAGATGTTTATAGTCGAGGCGGCTACACAATATATTTCCCGAGAATCGACGGGACCATCCAGATAGCAATTCAATCACACATCAATTCGTTGTTCCACTACTCGGGACCAAACAATTTGATAATTAATATGGATTCTATTTCGCACATTATGCCGAGTATTCGAAATGTGACGAAAAGTTTGATTAGAGGAACCCGAATTGATATGAAGGTTATCGAAGACTATCTCACTAGATATCCGAATCATCACAGTGCACATATTGAGGCTTTGATTGATGGTGAGATTGCGGAAGACTCAAAAATATGGAATATCGAGAGACTCGCCTTCAAGAATGCGAACGTTGGAATGTTTTTAAGAAAATTCACCGGACAACACTTGTGCCTTTTAAAAGCGCAGGCGGCAGCTGCAGAGGTTGCTGTTTTCCTTGAAGAATGGGTTTCAAACAGAGCTCACCAGAATTTGAAAGTTTTGCTCGTCTCATGGAAGGAACGTAATGACCCTGTTGTTCACGAAGTCATGAACCGATTCAGACCCGTGATGATAATGTATGACGATTTGAATCCTTCAAATCGACCTTCACATTTTAAATTCGACACACAGTGAGTTTATTTTCTTGTGGTGCCAGAAATTTTTCATGTTTGAACATTTTCTTTGAAAATCTACAAAAACCAATTTTCAAAATTTCCCGATTTCTCGAAAGTTTTTCGGGAAATTTCCCGGTCGGGAAACTCCAGACACCCGGGAAAAACGCAAAATCTGGTACATACAGTGTGGCTGAAAAATATATGATTTTTTGACGCGAGACCAATTTTCAAAAAATCCTTGCTGGTCACATCTAATCTGTCTATTATTCCAGAATAATCGGTATGAAGACTTGTGACCTCGAAATGAGGTTTCCATCGATTTACGAAATCAAAAGAAGTGACGGGAAAAGAGCGTTCCTGTACTGTACTACTCTGGACTTCACCTTTTTCGTCTGTGATGATGCCGAGTAACCAATCTTCTTCTATTTCTACGTCTTCTACTGTATGTATTATAACGGAACGCCTCGACTTTCACTTTAGTCAAATTTATCCCGATTCGCATGACAGTTATCAAAATGCGGTAAACTAACAAACTGGTCCTCAAATTGTGCTGAGCATGTCGTCAGTTCACAACTTTTCACTGTAACAAGAACTTAGATTGGTTCGGCCAAAGTGACCGGAACGGAAAGCCGAGTCGCTGGCTTAAGTTTCGTGAAAATATAGTTTCGAAAAATTGGGTCCATTTTTTGCCAAAAGGCTGAAATCGGCAGCTCGGCTGCCGTTTTTGGAGCGTCACCTGTGAATCTATATCAAAAGAAGAGATCGGAAAATGCCGATTTTGATGTGAATGGTAAAACCATTTTAAATCAACTCCTTCCATACTACTATGTACTCCGTTCAAGCCAACCCCCTGTTGGAGAACAAAACTCTGGATGCAAAAGTAGCCCGCGCGAAACGTTCTTCTTCGACGAGATCATTATTGATTGAGTAGGCGTTCCTTGTCCCCTTACATTCAAACGTACTCAGAGACTCTCTCTCCATCTGCGACATCTCTTTGTCGACGTTCTAACTCTTCTGCGCATGATGAACTGTCAACCCGTTGCGCCTCCTCACTCAATACTGCGCACTCCCATGTGCACGTAGCAGATGGACGGTGGTCTCCTCTCCTCCTAGTGAACGGTGTAACGTGTGTAACGATTTTGTAACAATAATGATATTGATGCCAATTGGGCGACATGCAAAGAGTGACTTTCATTCTATTTGTTGTCAATTCTACGCCCTTCGAGCGAAAGAATTGCCAACTTGGCGGCGATTCAATCCAGGGCCTCGGGAATTTGCCCTCAAATTCTCCCTGGATTATCGCCTTAATTATGTGTCACTAATTTCTCCCATTTAATCTGGTTTATACCGATTTATCTCACATTGTTCGAGCTTTGCTCACCCCAACAACAAGGAAACTCATATTTGAACACCCCGCCATCAAGGAGGCTGCAACAACGCTCCGCTGGACAATCGTGGCGAGACCCACCGTCGGCGGCCTTCCCACTCGCTCGACGGATTTTAGGCCAGTCGAGTTGCTGCAGCGGTCGTTGCGTCACGCAATGGACCTGTATTGCTCGATTCCACCCCAATAATACTTTCTACCCTTTGTGTATCCACTCAACTGACAACGATTTGGTTTTGGTGCCAATTTGACGGAGCTTCAAGNTACTGACAACGATTGGGTTTTGGTGCCAATTTGACGGAGCTTCAAGGTTTTACCCACGAGGTTTTCGCCCAGAACCTCCGTCCCCTTTCGTAATCCACCTTTTTCCCAACTCGATTGTCATTCCTCATTCACTCTCAATAAACCTATTGTAGAGTCACCGTTTACTGTTGTTTCCCTAACATCGCTTATCTTACACGTTTATCTTGGGGGTTTTTGGGGGTTTCTCGGGTCCGCACACTTAGAATTTCCTGGCTCGGAGTGGTCTCGGCTGACCCAGACTCCACTGTCAACACTATTCCACCTCCTCAATCCTTGCTATCAAAGAACAAAGAATTCTTGATGATTACCAAGCTTATTGTTTCCAAGAGCGCCTGGTTTCGAACGCGTCCTCTCAACCCCAACCACGCTAGCACCCAATTTCCGCTCAAAGTCACTTCTCCCCCTCCGTCCCGGATCTTGGTCTCACTACATATACTAATCTAAAAACTTGGACAGCATTTTCTTGACGAAATCTCTTTTTTTTTCGGATTTCGGTCGGTAAACCCATCTACTGTTTTCATTTGATGCTTTTCGAGAAGTAAATTTCGGTCAAACATGTGTCGGATTTTCCGTTTTCTCAGGGGGTCCTATACTTATCGAACAGTAACAGGAGAGACTTTTTCTTTCAGTATCTGATAGGGAAAACGGGAATTCCTAGAATCATGAAATTTTGTACCCTGAGGTTGTTTTGGATTTCAAATCGACTGACAGCCACGGAATTTCAATAACATTAACAGTTTTTTCTGAGCCTTCAAATGCGATGAATCCTATACCCATTGAAAGCATCGTGTCTTGTTTTCTTTTCGTAATACTTGACAGAATTTATTTTTTCTCTATGCTTCCCACAAAACCACAATCTTCTCAAAGTTTTTCAGAATGCCTGTAGCGTTACTAAAATGTCCGTTCCTGGTTCAAAAGGGAATCTGTAGAGAGATGAACTACAGTCAACTGACCGTTATGTCTTTTTGCTCTCTCAGGATGCGAAGGTTGATTGAGTTTCTCAATCTGACGGTTCCAAAACTCGGCTACTACCTTCGGGAACCATCTTTGTGGTGCTTTATTCCATTAGGCGACCGGGAATTCGTGAATGTGATGTTTGCTGAGGAGGATCCCTCTCTTCTGATCACAGACACTCAGGAAATCAACTTGGGCGGAGTCAAAACCAACGTCAGGTTAGTTGTACCTCTCAAATTGAAGCCTGCAAATACTTCACAGTCTTTGTAAAAGTTCAGAGGTGTTTTCTTGAATTCCTCAAAAGTCGGCTTACTATTATAGAAAATGAAGTGAGCAGGCTATGACACTTCAGTATCTGATAGGTAGTATTAGAAAGAGCAAGTTTTGAAACATTTGGAGGCAAAAAAGTTATATTCTCGAGACCCTTGCGATCTTGGCATTTTTTCCAGAAATTTGGTTTCTGAGAGCTCCTAACTCGACTTTTGTATGTTGACAGCAGTTTTAGAAAATGCGAGAGCACGTCACATACTGAAGTGTCATATACCTGTTCACAACATTCCCGTATTAGTTGCATTCCACATGTTTCCAGATTTTCCTCGAATTTCGATAATCAAGACAACATTTGCTACACAACATATGTCCCGAGAATCGATACTATCATCCAGATAGCAATTCAATCACACATCAATTCGTTATTCCACTACTCGGGACCAAACGATTTGGATTTCAATACGGTCGTTTACAAGAACATATTGCCGGGTATTCGAAATGTGAAAAACACTTTCATTAGAGGACATCGAATTGATATGAAGGTTCTAGAAGGCCATTTCACTAGATATCCGAACCATGACAGTGTAAAAATTGAAGCTCTGGTAGAGGGCGAGATTGCGGAAGACTCCAAAATATGGAATATCGAGAGACTCTGCATCCTGAATCAGGCCGCTGGGAGGTTCATAAGAAGGTTCACCGGACAACACTTGTACCTTTATAATGTGCATGCGACAGCTGCAGATGTTGTCTACCTTCTTGAAGAATGGGTCTCAAACAGAGGTTACCAAAATTTGAAGACACTGAACATATCTTGGATGTTCCGCCAATACGCGGCTTTTCGCGAAATCATGAACCGAAACAGATTCAAGATAAAACGGTATAACCCTAGGAATCCATCAAGTCGACCTTCACATTTCAAATACGACCCACAGTGAGTTTATTTTCTTGTGTTAGAGTTCGCAAAATCACGAAATTGTTTAACATCTCCATTTTTATATTTGACAACTTCTTTCGTTGTCAAACCAGATAGAATCGTTGTAAGTGCCAATCAACCGATTTTGCTGAAAAGTTGTCGACGTATCAAACAATCATAGATCTTCCTTTTCGTAGTTGAAAACTTTTTTCAAAAGTCCCAATCAAGTTAGTTATGTCGCGTTATACATCATGGTTCTGAAAAAAGGCGAAAATTGCTCTAAGATGAACCGAATTTTGAAGTCTCATACTTTTTCAACTGCTTAAAATTGGCCATTTTGCACTGAAAATAATCAAAATTCATATACTTCGGGCCAGTACCATCATCAATAAATTTCAGAATAATCTGTGTGAGTACTAACGACATCAAAATCAGAAAGCGCTCGTTTGGTGAAATCAAGAGAATCGACGGAAAAAGAGCTTTCCTGCAGTGTGGTGTTCAGAAAATCACGCTTCTCGTCTCCGATGATCCGGAGTGACCAATCATCTTCTATTTCAACGCCTTCTATCTTCCAATCGAACGATATGTCCCTCCCTACTTTATTGCATCATCATTTGCGGCGCGTCCAAAGTACAGTGGAGAAAAGTGGTGAGGTTACTTTGTTATACGATTCATAACTTTGCTAAATCATCTGTGAAAACTTTTTTTCCGATTTCCGAGTGACGCCTACATCTGAAAAAATTCTGAAAATTCTGACACTGTTTGAGTTTAAAAATTTGTCCGGCACGACCGGCCTTTTGGACAGCCCGACAAAAAGAGTTATGGTCAAGTTGGAGAATAGCTATGAACCGTTGAACAAAGAGACTCTCACCACTTCTCGCCACTGTAGCCACATTCTATCTACTCAAAAAAAAAACCAACAACAAAAACTTGTGGTGCCTGCACTACAGAGTTTGGATAGGCTTGCATACTTGGTTTTCGTCGAAAGTAAAGTATTCACTCTTGATTCGAAAATTCTGCTTGCGAACCTCTGAAAACTCTGCAATTCACTTTGGACACCAGAAAATCGCGTTCAAGAATGTAGCTACTTTCGATGCATCATTCAATTTTTTCTTTCATAATTCACAGTATGTTCAGAACCAGAATTAAATCGACAACTCAGCTGCCGTTTTAGATTGCCGTCTTTTTTTTTATGTGAAGCAGGAAACGTCAGCATAAAGTTTTTCGGTGTTCAAGTTGATAATTTCCCTCTTACTTTTACTTTTACTTGTTTACTTGTTGTTCATCATATCGTAATTAATAGTGAAAGAATTTAAAATGTTCGCAATCTTACTTATCTTACTATATATAATCCGCTAGAAAGTTTGGTTCTTTATGACTTTTACGGTCCCATCAGGAAATTGCGGTCCCATCAGGAATTTGTGGTCCCATGATAAACTTTGCGGTCCCATCAAAAATTTGCGGTCCCATGAAGATTTTTACGGTCCCATTAAACAATTGTGGTCCCATACAAGTTAGATTCAAAAATTGTTTTCAAGTTTCCATTTAACTTTAGTTCTTCAAATTCACTCGTTTTCAACTTTTATCATTAGTCAAGGCTGTCTACACGGTGTTTACCTGCACAAGACGTGTTGGGGTAGAACTCGAGAACCGGAAACTTGACAGAAAAATCCATAGGATCATAAGTAGTTACGAGATTTGCTGAATGGGAGTTCCCTGGAGCCGTTGCTCTTGCCCTCGCAGCAAGAACAGCGGCTCCATCCCTAACCTAGAATTTGGTCCCAGAAGGACACAATTTGTCAGCCAAGACCCGTGGACTAACACTGGCGGCAACCTGCTGCTTCTACAAGCAGTCATCTAAGTAAGGCAAGACCGGATGGTTTATACAAAAATCTGGGGCAATTGATACTTCCATCATGAGAGACATAGATAGCCGTGATTAATGAAAAGAGTTGAAAACGAGATTAGAAATTGAAAAACAATGAAAATTTGAAAACACTTTTTGATTCTGCACGACTTGCATGAAACCTGATGGAACCGTAAAAATCTTCATGGAACCGCAAAGTTTATCATGGGACCGTAATTCCCTGATGGGACCGCAAAGTTCTTCATGGGACCGTAATTCTTTGATGGGACCGTAAAGTTCCTCATGGGACCGCAAATCCCTGATGGGACCGTAAAGTTCTTCATGGGACCGTAATTCTTTGATGGGACCGTAAAGTTCTTCATGGGACCGCAAAGTTCTCATGGGACCGTAAAGATATGATGGGACCGTAAAAGTCATAAAGAGCCGAAAGTTTGTCCTTCCGTGGCATGGTCACGATGTCCGCTTTTGTGTTCCCCATGGAGAGTGACAAGTTCATGATATTATTTTTTTCAGATTTTCAGAAAAGGTTTACGTGGAATTTAAACGCGCCAGAGGCGCGCAGCGACGCTGGTATACAATCCGCTAGAAAGTATGTCCTTCCATGACTTGGTCACGTTGTACGATTTCGTTTTCCACAAAGAAAGTTAAAGAATTTGACCGCGCAAAAAATCTAACCCGCGACCTGCGCAAATGTTGTTTCCCCTTTTCATCTCTTTCACTAAACACGATCTCCACTTGAATCTCCCTTAAATCATCTACCTAATTTTTTGAAAATCTAGTTGAACTAGTAAAATCTGTGTTTCCAAAACTACACGTGTTCAGCGGAAAGCAACGAAGAATTGAAAAAGGGCGGAGCCGCTCACAAAAATTATTCTGCCGGCAGGTGCCCAAAACAAGAAGAACATGTTCAAGAGGGCAGAAGAGAAAGTGGGAATGTTTATGATGAGTTGACTTATGCCATTGAAGATGGTATGTTCATTATCCTCCATCTGGACAGCCCACTTTCTCATTCTCTCTCACACACACACACACACACACACACACACACACACAGATCCTCCCCCTCTCTGGAGCAGACAAAAAATTTGTGATGTTTCTATCAGTATGATTCTCGAAAATGAGAATGCAGGAAATTATAGAAGCTGTGAACAACCAAATGAATATTAATAATCATGATAACCCAGAATAACAAGTAATAGCAGAACAGAAAGAAGTTTAGGTTTTGAAAATCCGAAAATGAGAATCCGAAAAAAAAAATCCGAAAATTAGTCGAAACTGGTTTAGAAATAGTAATTTGAAAAAGCGTCTACTGCTCCTCTTCGCCTCTTCTCAAGTGGACACGATGCTTTCCGGCTTCGAACTCTTGGTACAGTTCTGGATGGTGAGTGCGGAAGTGTCTGCGAAGCGATGATGGATCAGTGAAGCTCTTTCCACAGGCTTCCACATCGCACTTGTATTGTTTCTGGAAAGAAAAACAGATGGTTTATAAGCCACTTGGGACTAGAGAACAGACTGTCTTAAATCAAGTAGCAAAACTTTTTTTTTCATATGCGAGAGTGGAATCTTCTGATTCAATCTTCTGAATTTTTCGCTTTTAAATCTCTGGATCCGTCGATAATAATCGACGGATGGATTTGACAACACTTGTTGCAAAGATTCTCTATTCAACTAGGAAACAGTAAGTATTTCAACTGGTACAAAACCGAAACCATTTCTCACCTCGTGTCCATGCACTTGCTTCTCATGACTCGAGAAATTCGAGCTGTCTGTGAAAATTTTTTTACAGACGTAACACATGAAAGGTTTCTCTCCGGTGTGAACATTCCTGTGGTTGTTCAGATCGGATTTTCGAAAGTAGGCTTTGTTGCATTTTGGTTCCTGAAAAAAGGTATATCCGCTGATTACAAGCGCTTTCTCCACAATAAGTTAGCAAAACAGTCCATGCTTCGGGCATCACCGATCACTCACCGTGCAAACGAACGGCTTATACTTCATGTGCGATTGAACGTGGGTTTTAACACTTTGATACCTGCTGAATGGCTCCGTACGACTGCACCCTTCCCAGGGACATTTCCTGAGCAGACGGTTCGCATGCTCTTCCATGTGAGCTCCTCGTACGTGATTGACAAATTCCTGAAAGAAGCGTGTATAAAACATAGTAGTCTCGAGACCTCCCAACATCCCGGATCCGATCCACCCAGGAGTCATGTCGAGCAGAACCCAAGTCGGTTCGAGCCATGCTTTAAGACGCCCTAAACTCACATGCTGCCCCATGAATCGTTTTCCACAGGCATTCCATCTGCAGATTCTCTCCTCCTCCTCATCATCTTCTTCTGAAACATCATCACGCCCTTCTTGTGCTGGATCTTCAATTGTTCCTGCTGATTCGCCGAGCCCCGCATACACTTTTCCCTTCTCCTCGACGGTGGTCTCTTCTCTATATTCTTTCTCTCGCAAAACCGTCGGTTGATCATTGGGAAGAAAGTCTATCGAAGAGATATGTAGTGGATGTTCTTCTTCCATATCTAGATAGTCCATTTCCGTTGGAATTGCTGCTGATGGTCGCGATGGCGGAGTTGATGATAGAGGAGCAACAGTCTGTGATGGCGGTGACGGGGAAGGCAACGACGACGACGTGAGTGTATTTGGAGTTTCTTCAGGTAATGGTCGCTTTCTGTTCTCTCTTGGAGAGTAAGTGGCATCTGTGACTGGTTCCGGCTCCTCCGGCCCTTCTTGTGCTGGACCTACACTTGTTCCTACTGATTCGCCGAGCACCATATACACTTTTCCCTTCTCCTCAACGGTGGTCTCTTCTGTACACCCAGTTCCTTTCGGACCCATAGTTTGACTAAATAACGAATAAGCTTCGGGGAAGAACTGTGGTTCGAACTCGTCGAATTCATGATGGTCCATTGTCTCGGGCAGTTCTGATGCGGATGCCAGTGTGGTGGACGTGGATCACCGATTCTTAATGGTGATGAATGGAAGATTTTGGAGGCTGCGGTGGTCGTTGAGCAGCGAGGGGTCTGTCGCGGGAAACTGAAACTGAAAAATTGAAAATTTCATTTCAATGCATCATGGTGCTGAAATCAATTAAGTTAGATAAAATAAGTTGTATCAAAGAAATAAATAAAAATAAAAAGAGGAGAGAGAGAGAGAGAGAGAGAGAGAGAGAGAGAGGAGGAAGGGGGAGGGGGAGGGAGAATGTTATTAGAACTGGTAGATTTTATCGAATGTAACATCGAAAAAGGTCAAATTTTTGATCTACAGTTGGTAGAAGGGGCGCGTAAGTGTTCTCGAAAACCAATTTCAAAAATTGTCAATATTATTGATTCGTTGTCTGTTGGCGCACTTTCAAAGGAACATAATAGGATTTGGGAGAATATCTCGTCCCACATTTGATCTATTTCCAGGTCAAATTCCCGGCGCCAAATATGAATTTCAACTCGCTAATTTCAACTGGACCTAGATCAAATGCACGGCGAAAATAAATACCGTAAAACCTGTAATAGAAGCACATGTGCTTCTAAATATTTTTCAAAGGTAGGGTGTGCTACTATTACAGGGTGTGCTTCTACCAGAGGGTGTGCTTCTATTCTTTAAACTTTTTGTTGTGAAATTCAAAAATTCAGGAAACTGTCCAAAACCATATTTAGACGGTTTTCGTAAGTAGCTTTCTTATAGAAATGGCCCATTTTTTCCTCTTCATCACTCATTTTTGACATTTTTTGGGAAAAACACTTGAAAATCCCTGAAATCGGAACAAAGTCACGTTCACCTCGATGAAAACCGCACATCAAAACTGTGCTTCTACTACAGGGTGTGCTTCTACTACAGGGTGTGCTTCTATTTTTCAAAGAAGCTCTGGGGGTGTGCTACTATGGCAGGTGTGCTTCTACTAAAGGTGTGCTTCTATTACAGGTTTTACGGTAATACTAAAAGTCTCTCTTTATCTCGCTTTATTGAGAAAAGAGATATAACAAATCACGAAAATGAGCGGTTCAATCCTTTAAAAAACATGGTCATGCCTTTTGAACTCAATCTAAGTCGAGTTACCGTCCAACATCCAATCTCCACATGTCTGGCTAGATAATTCAAAAGCCTTCATTTCAGAACGCGCCAAAATTTTTTGGGATGAAAATTACAACGGCTTATTGAAAATCAATTAAATAGGAATGCAAGAAATGATAGAAAGTGTGAACAGTCCAAGAATAACTCGGAAAATAACAAGTAATAGTGGTACAGTAAGAATTAGGTTTGAAAATTCAAAATCCGAAAATTAGTCGAAACTGATTTAGAAATAGTAACTTTTGAGCGTTTACTGCTCCTCTTCGTCTCTTCTAATGTAGATACGATGCTTTCCGGCTTTGAACTCTTTGAACAATTCTGGATGGTGATGGCGAAAGTGTTTGCGAAGGGAGGAAAGATCCTTGTAGCTTTTACCGCATGTTTCCACACCGCACTGATATTGTTTCTGAAAAAAAAACGAATCTGGACGTCTATAGCAGAAATCTTGAGACTAGAGAGCAAGCATTCCGTTCGCCACTTGCGGAAATCAGAGATCGGCTGAATTACGTTTTCTGCATTACGGTAGCCGGACCAATGTCCCCAAAAAACCGAAACTCACATCGTCGGCGTGTACGTGCCTCTCGTGGCGAGCCGCATCCGAGCAGTTTGTGAACTTCTTCTCGCAAATCGAGCACTCAAAAGGTCTCTCTCCGGTGTGAACATTCCTGTGCGTTTTCAGGTGCTCCATGCGCCCGTAGGCTCTGTTGCATCCTGGTTCCTGAAATCAGTATATGGGATTTTCGACTGGAAGTCGCTGATTTCAATCGCCTTCTCCACAATAAGATAGCAAAAAGTCAATGGTCCGTGCATCACCGATCACTCACCGTGCAAACGAACGGTTTATGCTGCATGTGCGATCGAACGTGGGCTCGAATATTTGGATACGTGCTGAACGGGTCCCTACGACTGCACCCTTCCCAGAGACACTTCCTGAGAAGACGGTTCTCATCCTCTTCCATGTGAACCCCCAGTACGTGATTGGCGAATTCCTGAAAAAGAGGATATTAGGCATACTAGTCTCAAGACCTCCCAACCAGAATCCAAGCAGAACCCAAGCCAATCCAATCCGTGCCCTAAACTCACATCCTGCTGCATGAACTGTTTTCCACAAGCCTTCCATCTGCAGATTCTCTCCTCATCATCATCTTTCTCCTCTCGATTATCTTCAGGCAGAGGTCTTCTCAGTTTGAATGATCCAAGCGGACGACCGATTCTTCTTCCCTGAAATGAAAGTTTCTTGTCTGAAATTGCAAATGCCTGATCTCTGGTTTTTTCAGATCTGCTTTTTCACTATCAGATTACTCACATATTTCGAAAGACGTGGCCCTGGTGCGGATTCTGGCTTCGATGGAGATTCTTCAGGAAACGGTCGCTTTCTGTTCTCTCTGGGAGAGCAAGTGACATATTTCACTGGTACCGGCTCCTTCCGCCCTTTTTGTGCTGGATCTTCAGTTTCTCCTGCTGGTTCGCCGAGCCTCGCATACACTTTTCCCTTCTCCTCGACGGTGGTCTCTTCTGTACATTCCCTCTCTCCCAGAACCGTCGCTTGATCATTGGGAAGAACGTCTATGAGAGAGATTTGTAGTGGATCTTCTTCTTCTTCCACATCTGGATAGTCCATTTCCGTTGGAACTTCTGCTGATGGTCGCGATGGCGGAGTTGATGATTGAGGTTCAGCAATCTGTGATGGCGGTGACAGGGAAGGCAACGACGGTGGTGTAGGTGGATTTGGAGTAACAGGTCGCGGAGACTCTGCAGAAATTTCATCCATTTCGGGTCTTTGATAAACACTTCTCGGCTCATCAAACTTTTCAAGGCTGAGCAATTGCTGTTGAATAGTGACGAGAGCATTCTGTATCTTTGGATTCAGGGCTTTTACTTGATATCCATCCAGAAGATTATGCAGGTTCTCCTCCGGAAGGTTCGGTTTGTGTCGTTTTGCCGGTGGCTCTGTGGATTCCTCTGAAGGGAAATGATGGTCGGCGCTTCTGAAGAGACGGTCCCGAAATGGACTGGAATTTGTGCCTGGAAGTGATTAAATTATAGTAAGAGTCTGACAGTTAGACAGGAATAGGCAACTGGAAATAAGAATAATTTAGTGTAAAGCTCGAAACTGGAGATCTTTGTTGAGTGAAAAGCAAAACCATAAGAACCTCAAAATTGAAGGTTGGGACAAAGGTTTTCAGACAAACTGACATGGTCATAACAAATCAATTTTCATATTCTTTTCATCTTCTTTCCAATTTTTTTCCCGCTAGATTTTCCACTCACCTTCCGATTTCACCCCTTCGACTATCTCTCCATAACTCTTCGATGCGCTTTGGGTGCTGAATGAAGTCGAAGGATAGCTTGAAGGCATGGAGAGGAGCGACATCAAACAAGATGTCCCATTTGTCACGAAACCACTGCTAGCCCGGTCATGGTCGATGATGCTCGGGGCCATAATGCGCTGAAATTACATCGATAATGACAAGGAAATAGATTGGATGAACCCGAAAAAAGGAGAAAAAAAATTGTTGGAAAATGATTGATATCCGGTAAGAAAGTTTTCGCACACTTCTCAACCACTGGTAGATCAAAAATCTGGCGTTCTGATTTTGAGTTCGATTTGATCTATCGGTTCAAATAAAGCGCGCGAAACAGATGTACTTATGTTTGACACCAAACAAGTTCACTCCCTTTCCTCTACCCTATTTTCTGTTCAACAAAATTGATTTCAGTGCTCCATGGCTCCGAGTAGGATCGACCAGAATCGCTCCAGCAGTGGTTCCGTAACAAATGGGACATCTTGTTTGGTGTCGCTCCTCTCCATTTCTTCAAATTATTCCTCGGTTTCATTCAGCTCCCAAAGCACATCAAGGAGTTATGGATAGATAGTCGAAAGTTCCTTTAAGAAAGTCAATTCTGAACCACCATCAGAATTCACTGAGCCACTGGCAAAACAAAACTGAAAGAAAAGAAAAACGACAGCGGAAGGGGGCGGGGCGAATAGAAATCTGGGGAAACTATTACAATTCAAAACTGAGCTGAATAAACATGTAAGAGCCGATACGAAGAGAAAGGTTTTTGACGAGAAGAACCAGATGTCCATGTCACCGGACTCTGGAATTTCATCCGTGGACTCTTTTCTTCATTGAATCTCTGTATCTATTCTCCTTAAAACAATTTCCGTGTCATCTGCTATATTTTTTAGTATGTGTCATGATTGTAATAGTTTCCCGTTAATTCAATTCGCCCCGCCCCTCCCGCTGTCGTTTTTCTTTTCTTTCATACTTTTCGCATTTTCCGTTGAATAAAAAATTAAGTCTAGATCTTCAGTTTGTTTCAAGGCGTTTATGTAGTAAAGAAAACAAGAACCAGACGGAATTTAAGATGAAGGATCTGACTGCGCCTTATCTGTTCTCCCCCTGAAGGCAGACTTCTGAAAGTGTCAAAGTTTCTTGGTGTTTTTGTGAGTAACAACACCTGTAATAGACCGACACCTCTAAACACCTTCCGAAAAATAGAACGGCATGCCGTTATAAAACAGTAAATACGGTGTATAAACATTTTTATTATAACATCTAGATAACTAACACATCATAGGGAAACAGTAAACATGTGGGTTTAAAAAACCCAAAATTACAATTTCCAGATGAGAAAAACGTCTACTGCTCCTCTCTGTTCTTCATAAAAAAAAGGCAGGATGCTCTCCTGCTTCGAACTCATTGCACTTTTGGATGGTGAAGGCGAATGTGTTTTCGGAGAGATGACGGATCGGTATAACTCTTTCCACAGGTTTCCACACCGCACTGGTATTGTTTCTGGAAAGAAAAACAGATTGATAATAAGCCATTTGGGACTAGAGAACGGCTTCTTATATCAGAAACTGTTTCCATCTACGAGACAAGAATCTTCTGATTCAATATTCTGAATTTCTTTCTATTGAATTTCTCTGAATCCCTCGATCAAAATCGACGGACGGATTTTGACAACACTTGTTGAAAGGATTCTCTATTCAACCAGGAAACTGTAAGTATTTCAACTGAAACCAATTCTCACCTTTTCACTATGAACTTGTTTCTCGTGTCTCGCCTTATCCCGTACATTCGTGAATGTCTTTCCGCAAACCGAACATCTACATGGTTTCTCTCCAGTGTGAGTCCGTGTGTGGACTTTCAGGTATTCCATCCGCGAGTAGGCCACGCCACATCCTTGCACCTGAAATAAGAACACGGATTTTTTTGCCTCAAAGTTGACTATATCTATCTCACCGTGCAAACGAACGGTTTCTCTTTTGTGTGCAAACGAATGTGGGCCTGGATCTTGTAATATGCGTCGAAAGGCGTATTTGTGCAACCTTCCCAGTGACATTTCCAGCTTTTGTGTTTTCCATCCTCCCTCATGTGAGCTTCAACGTGGCTCACGAAAACCTGGAAGCGAACTCATTTTTCTTATTACGTACACCGGTTCAACAAGGATCTTCCTGCCCATTCGGACTCCCCAGACTCACCCTCTCTTGCGTGAACCGGTCTTCGCAATCCTTCCATCTGCAGATTCTCTCCACACCATCATTCATTTCCACTGCAACATCCTCTGGTAATGGTGCAGATCGCTTCAATTTGGAAGCTCCAAGAGGACGACCAATGTTTTTTCCCTGAAAAATAAGTGTTTTTTTGCATTTGAAACGGGCTTGGCTCGTTTTGCCTCCAGCCCCAGATTACTCACAGTTTTCGAAAGGCGCTTTCTACTTTTGGGTTCTAAGTTTTCCAGATTTTCGTTTGGTGGCTCCATTGTTCTTCTGATTGGCCCTCCGAGCATCATATACACTTTTCCTTTCTCCTCGATGGTGGTCTCTTCTCCACATTCCCTCTCTTCCAGAACCATCGGTCGATCATTGTGAGGGAAGTCTATCAGATGGGTTTGTAGTGGATCTTCTTCTTCTCCCACATCTGGATAGTCCATTTCCGTGGGAACTTGTGCTAATGGTCGCGATGGCGGAGTTGATGATAGAGGGGCAGCAATCTGTGATGGCGGTGACAGGGAAGGCAACGACGGTGGTGTAGGTGGATTTGGAGTAACAGGTCGCGGAGACTCTGCAGAAATTTCATCCATTTCGGGTCTTTGATAAACACTTCTCGGCTCATCAAACTTTTCAAGGCTGAGCAATTGCTGTTGAATAGTGACGAGAGCATTCTGTATCTTTGGATTCAGGGCTTTTACTTGATATCCATCCAGAAGATTATGCAGGTTCTCCTCCGGAAGGTTCGGTGTGTGCCGTACTACCAGTGGCTCTGTGGATTCTTCTGAAGGGAAATGAGAGTTGGCGCTTCTGAAGAGACGGTTCCGAGATGGACGGGATTTTGTGGCTGAAAAACAGATGAATGAAGCATGCGAAAGATCAGTTCAAGACAGTTGCAAGACAGATTTCCTATTCCTGTAAATAGAAACGGTAAAATCTCAAAACTAATAGTGACGAAATTGAACACCGATAAAACAATTTCCGTTTTAACTTGATTTTAATTTCTTTTTTTTCTCTTTCCCTCACTTAACGTAAGCTTGTAACAATGCCACTAATACAATTCTTCTTCTTTTTCCTAGTCCGATTCACTTTCACAATATATCCTTTTTTGACCAGAGAGTTGACAACAGCACAAAGTGAAATCGGCCTTCATAGCCTGTTTTTACTTACTTTTCGATTCTGTTCCTTCGACTATCTCTCCATTACTCTTCGATGTGCTCTGGGTGCCGACTGAAGTCGTAGAATAACTTGAAGACGTGGAGGACAGCCACGTCAAATCAGATGTCTTTTTTGACAAAAGTGCATTTTCCTTGTTGATTCTGCTAGTTGACATAGTGCACTGAAATCAATCGAGTTGGAAAAGGATAGGGTAACACATCAAAAAGAAGGGAGAGAGAAAAATCGATCATTTTCAGTTAAAAAAGACTCAACTTTGAGGACTGGAAAATGGTGGTTAAGAGCGATCCGGTTTTTTTGAAATTTGATGAGTTGAAATTTGATGAGCAAGTCTAGATATTCATATTTGAAGTATTCAATTTTTTTGTGAAAATCTGAAAATTGAACCGTTTTCAGCTCTTTCCCAAATGACTGTTTCGAAACCTGCAGTTTCATTGAAAAGTATTAGGACCCTAATTTGCTCAGAGTTGTTTCAGAGTCAATCGTTAACAAAAAATAAACCAGTTCTAGTCATAAAATTTTTCTGTTTCTAATAGTCGATTAACTTGTGTTACCCGATCACGCACACTCGTCTTGGTCTAGCGAAAGAAGAAGTTTAGAAAGAAGTTCCGAAATCGTCGTCCATTGAGCACACTTGAACTTTAAAATTAAACCGAATCAGTGAAACGGTCATAGTTTGAAATCAATGCTGGTTGGAACGTTGAGTAGTTGTCTGCCTAATTTCCAGAAAATTTAGGTAAAAATACCACTGTGAAAATTTGAGCCGGATTGAAAAGAGGGGAACCGAAAAAGTTCCATCTAGAGGTCAGTATATGAACAAATGGAAACAGAACACAAACAGTGCAAAAATAAGGGACTGATGCACCATGTCACACAAAGAGACATAGGGGGGTCACCAGTCAAAGGAGACTATCGCGACTAGAGAAAAAGAGACAAAGGGAAAGGTGTGGATATGGGATAGGCATAACCAGAGGGGCACGCCCCTCTGGGGCCCCGCGGGCCAACGTGAAATTTTTGAAAATGTGCGAATTAATTCCGTGAACTCGTCACTCTCCTCTTTCATAACTGAAACTACAGATTGATGAGGTTTTTACGACCTCGTGACCTCATTTTTTGATGAATCGAAAATCGAAAAAGACGGGCATCATTTAGAGCCTTTTTCTGATAACCTGTGAAAATTTAGGGAGATTTGGTCCAGTGGGGACTTCGCTAGGGCGGGATNGCCTTTTTCTGATAACCTGTGAAAATTTAGGGAGATTTGGTCCAGTGGGGACTTCGCTAGGGCGGGATATACGACACAAACAGACACACACACACACAGAATTTTGCGTTTGTTAATAGTAAAGACCAGAGGGGCATGCCCCTCTGGGGCCCTTCCGGCCAGGTGTTTTTTGATATACAAAAGTAAAGTTGGATGGTGCGTACTGTATCATTGGAAAAACTTTTTTTCTATCAAGCAGTATAAAAATGGTCTACGAAAGCCAACGGGGTCTTGATAATATCGGGTTTGAAATTTTGAATGTTTTCTATTTAAAGTGATTTGAATGTTTCTTGTGCATAAAAGTGCATGCTTTTTGAAACCTGCAAATGTGAAAAATAAAAAGCGAGTCGTGTAAAATGATTTCACAATAACGAGTCATTCGAATGACTTGGAAGTTTTTATGTATTGATTTCATGCCAACGGTCAGTAAACATATATCAAGTTTGACCATAGGCTTTCACATATTAAAGAATCTGGAAATTTCGTTATCCTTTTAATAGCAAACCAAAAACAGAACGGGTAACCGACCGCACACGAAGAGATATGCGGTATAAATGCACCTGCCACTCTTGGCTCATTTGGTGCACCAGCAGCTGATTGATTTCTGGAGATATACTTGTTTTCGAATTCCCGCCAAAGATCCTAAACCACTTTGTGTCGTCTCTTTCCAATGAAAATTTTTGGGAAACTATAGCAAATTATTCAGTTTCAGTTGCATGTACATAAAAATTTGTCGCCAACATTCGAGATAATCTTAGCTGGTTATTGATGGGAAGTAGACACTATTCAACATGAACACATTTGGCGAGCAACAGAAGCTGTAATAGTTTTGGAATCCTGTACTCATTGACCGACCAAAGAAAAACACTGTCAAAAGTTTTAAAATAAAGTGAGAAATTGTACAAAATACTGTTTCAGGAAGGCGATGAGACCATGGGTTCAGACTCAATTTAATTCGTTTCATCTCTCATAGACAAGATTTTTTTTTTCCATTTTTGCAGTTGACAACGTCATCTGAAAATCACAAGCAAGGCAGTTATTTCATGTTAAGAAAAAAAACATCATAGAACTGACAATGGGGATAACGCTTTGTAAAACTTTTTAGTTCTAATTTTTGATATCTGTTACCGGAACTAAGATAAATTTGGTCAAAGTGACGGGAAGGGGGTACAGATATACTGCGGTTTTACAGACTTGTCAACTATAAAAACACGAATCTAGAGTTGTTTGGTCAATCTGCAAACGTTTAGAATAAATGGAGAGTTGCAAATCATTTTTCACCTCCTCAATGTTCACCGTTTTCCTCTTTCTATTTGTTACTGTACAAAACTGTATTAGTGATATGAAGATCGTAGTAGTACCACTAATTCCGTTATGGAAAACCAAAACTCGGCGGCGCCCATTTTCAGGGCTCCGTCCACTGTAATGCAGATATGCAATTTCGCCAGTTTTCCGTGATTTCGGGTTCTCTAGATTTCATCTGAATGAAGATTTCAAAAACTCGCGAAATCACATGTTTTGGCTGAAATCGCATTTGAGGCGAGAAACCGAAAAGTGTGCGGAGTCGATTTTTAAAGTGACACTAGCAATATCTAGAATCCTTTACCCTCTTGTAAGGGTCTTGTGAAGCATTAGGAGGCGCTAAATGACCCCTCCAATCACGACTTTTTATTCAATCCATATTTATATCCTTTTATCACATTTATCACCCTCAATAACCCATATATTCGCCGTTTCCCGTATTGCCGCCGCCGCCACCCAATTTGAATCACCGCCAACATGGAGATGTGCAGGTTGTCGCTGCAGGACCCACTTCACCGCCAAGCTGCACCCATTTTCGTATTAATTATTCATTATCGTTTAGGATTATGATTCTGTCATAATCTGTGTTGAAACTGTATCCGTATGTGTTGACAGAAGGCAGTAATAAATATCGGCGTCATAACACAAATGTGTTCTCTGTTTTCTCGTATTCCTGCTCCATGAGCTATGGGGCCGCTAGCTTGATTGCCAAGCAAAACATGTAAGGGTCTTGTGAAGCATATCAGACTTTTTTCTCGTGTTATGACCATTCTCTCGAACCGAAGATTGTACTGTTACAAGCAAATAGTATCATCTATGTTTTTCTCACATTTTCATTCTATAGAACCTTTTCCTCGGCTGCAATTCGAATGTTTCAATCTTCTGTCCTAGTGAACAGCACGCACAGGCGGTGTTTGCGAATCTCTTCAAAATCGACCACGCCCACAATACGACAAAACAAAATTAATAACTTGTTGTCTCATTGAAACCTTACAATCGATCTGTAACAGAATTTTTTCGGCGATTAAAATATTCAAGAAAAAAAACAAGTTTATTATCAAGTGTGATTGAATCGGCACAATAAATAATGCGAGTCAAAAAATCCATTCAGGAAAAAAACAAAAAAAAAACGGAAAAAAGTAGGGTCCCGCAGAATGAAATGAAAGGATGGGGGAGGGGGGGAGATCGATGAATAACGGATTCAAATGAGGTGACGTCGTTGGTCTTCTGGTGGATGTTGGAGGCTTCACAAGCTTCTACTCGGATTTGTTTCGGGACCTCGAATTCTCTCGTTTTTTATTGAACGACGAGTACTTTCGTCTGCAAAACCAATACGGAACGCATGCGGAGACGGACAATTGGAGGCAAGGGATATTTGGGAGGTGGATGCGATACAAAAGGGATTTGTTTCGAGTTGCAGGAAAGGGAGGCAATATCACTACTATCCGATTGAGACTTCTTTTTTTTCAGTCTAGAGCTTTGATCTATCCCACCTTGTCACTGTGGACAAATTTTTTTTTCGGTTCCTGTAACATATATGACAAATTGGCCAACTAGCAAAATGTTCAAGATTCAATGAGAAACATTTTCTTAGTTGACCACTTTTTGATAGCTATTACAGGAACAAAGATATATTTGGTCAAAGTGACGGTAACAAATTTAAGGTTACTACGATTTTTTCTGATTCATGTTCATTGTAAGGAGTATCTCTCGAAATTGAGTTGTTGTATTCAGTGGATGTTTGATACAAAAGTTATCCTGGCAGAAGTCAGAAAAATAATAGTTTCGGCCGAAAATTTTAATAGATTGGTCAATTTCAGTACTGAATTTTATCCTGTTTCTGGTGGACCATAAGTCACCTAGGATTTTTTCTTCCCAGTTTTTCCGTAGATAGTGCTTCTTGAAAATCAGCTTTCTATAGACTACGGTGTTCTCTCTCCGGAATCAAAAATTTGATTCATCCAAATTATTTTGTACACCAAGACTCACTCATTGACACATGAACATAGCGAAATAGCTTTCTGTTTTACACTAACCAGTTGTTACCGAAAATTTTGAACGTTTCCAGTCAGTTTCAGTTTCAACTGTTCCAGAAGAACCATCTGCACAAATTAAGTGTGTTTAATACACGGAACTTGCGTTAGAGTTTCTGAATGAAGGGGACTGAAAGAAAATTCTATAGAAACTTGAAGACGCTCAACGAAGTAAGGAAAGCATGAGCATTGTTAGGTTAAATCCACTCTTTAACAGATTCAGTGAAACTGCATTCGATCAGTTGGTATATGGAAAGATGTGATACAGATACCTATGTTTTCGACGGGCTTCATTTATAAATTGTTGAGCATGTCTTATAACGGCGCGGAAATTTCGGATGATTTCAATAATCTCCCGTTTCTGATGCTCTATTATTAATTTCAATTCAAACTGAACTCAATCAAAGCCTTTAGATTACTTGTGAATGAGCCAGGCCTTTGTTACACTCATCTGATTCTACAGCAAAAAGAATTCAAGATACTAATTTTGACTAAGTTTAAGCGCACGAGCAACATTGCAATTTTGATGAAACTTTTTTTACAGTTTTGGTGAAACTGTATTATTTGATCATTTGGTTTCTGGAACTGATTGTTTAGCAGAACTTCGCTTCAAATGTGAGGTCTTTGGTTTTACATTGGTTCATGAGCTCTAAAGGTTTCTAAATTTTTCTGTTGTCGATGTTTCATGATAACCTCGGCAACAATATCGACTCGCTGAAGAATCAACAGAGACTAGTTATGAACCACAGAGCTCATTCGAAAATCTAGCTATCAAAGCAAGCACCAAGAATTTTGGCGATTTTACAGTTTAAATGTAACAGTGAAAAATGATCTTTCATTCGTTCAGTTGAAGATTTTCGGTTCACAGCTTTCAACGGTCAACGAAAGCTATCAATGCCATACATGACAAGTTCAGGAACAGGGACGGATCAGTTAACCTCGGCAAGAATGTCTGCTCGCTAAAGATCGGTTATTTATAAGTAAACATTATCAGAAATACGAAAAACAGATGCTAACTATTATACGAACTGAAACTTTGAACTCAAACTGTGTTCTTTCTTCATTGAAATTTGAAATCGGACTTCAAACATGAGAAATATTCACTGTCCGAAACAATTGTTCAATTTTTCACAGTTCCATGAGACCGCAAATAAAAAAGTAAGACAACTAGTCTACTGTTGAAATTTTAACGAGAAAAAAATCGCATTTTTTTCGTATCGACAAAACTTAGTTATGAACCACAGAGATCTCTTGAAATTCTCACAATCGGAGCAGCGATACATCAAGAATTTTGGGGAATTCACAGTTTTGATGCAACTGTGAAGAATGATCTTTCATTCGATCAGATGAAGATCTTCGGTTCGCAGCTGTCAACTGTCAACGTAAGGTATCCCATGATGAGTTCAAGAACAAAGAAGGATCAGTTTTCAAGTTTTAATGATTCAAGAAAGTTCCTTATTTCTCGATGATTTTTTCCCATTGATCATCTCATTTTAGAGGGTAAACTTGTCAAAAGAATACTGTGATAGGACAATACGATTGCCTATCATATTCATCTATTTAGATTGTTATTCGCTCTCGACGGAGAAAGATTAATTACCCTATTGACATATGTTGTTTACCCCGAATGCCACCCGCCTGGGTGAACACCCCCTTTCCTCACTTCTATGCACTCGCATCGGTCGCGAGCGGTCGTCTTCGGGTGATCGTCTCGTTATACCGACTTCAAGATAATAAATGTATCATGATATATTCTAATGCGTTATGGGAAACACACCAAAGTTGAACAACATGGAAGGTGAAGCCATGTTCGTTTATAATACAAAAGAAACGTGTTTTCTGTCTCAATCGGATAGTACATGCTGGTTCATCACCAAACCACCGCCATACCATCATTCCAAGAACAACTCACTCTAACTTCCGCTGTCCCTTCGGCGAATCGAACATCGCCTTCAGCTTCTTCACAGGCAACTGCTTCTCCGCGTGCATCCCGTCGACGGGATCCCAATGCAACGACTCCACGGATCCCAGCTCCTCTTCCTCCTCATCCTGTTGAGTTTCACTCTCCTCCACATCTTTCCAGTCGCTCATCACTGGATGTTCGAGACTGTTTCGTGTGGGTTTCGACTTTCCAGCGAACGCTCGTCGTAGGCGTTTTTTTGCCGAGGACATTTTCGAGGGGGACTTTCGGTCCTCGTGCTGGAAAGTAAGAATGTAGGATGGGAAGGCAGTTTGGAGTGTGGAGAAATCTTGCGGAAATTGGAAAATTAAATTTGATTCTATGTAACATGGAATTATTGACTTCCCCTATGACCCCTAAAATCTCATACCCGAAACCGTAAAAACTCACCAAATCCTCCGTCTGCACACACTTCTGCTCGATCACCGGCTGCGGCGTCTGAATCCTCACGTTCTTCGTCTCGATCTCCGTCAACGTCTCCATATCGCTCGTATCGATGTAGGTCTGCAGCTCCTCCTCCTTGGTCTGCACATATTCCGTCTGACTATCAGACTCCTAGAAAATGAGGGGTGCCATGCAAAGCGACTAGACTAGGATGTGTGCAAGTGCAACGAAAACACTTACATTCACAATGACCGGCTGCGTCATTGTATCCGAGTCTGCGTAGTCGACGATGAGCGTTTGAGTCTCGGCAAGCGAGTTGAGCACGGTTTCGGTTTGGGTTTCGCATTCGAGCTGGAAATATGAACAAAGAGATTGAAAACGCGCTCCATCTCAATAAAGACTTCTGTATCTTAATTTTACATTTTCAAAATGTTCACAAAACCTTTTCGATTTTTTATCAGTAATCGACATTTTAAAACTTTTCCATAACTCACATTATCGGACTGCAGCACCTCGGTCTGTGTTCCCTCCTCCCCGTACTGCCTCTCGTCGGTTTGATGGCATTTTTCTTCTCTACAAATCACAAATGTCTGTCATCATGAAAAACAAAAAACAGAGACTTTCTCAATGAAAATGAAGACAGTAAAAATTTTAGTTATGATTGGCCACCGATATTTGACATCAACTTGTGCTACTCGAAAAACAGGGAAAAACGTCTCGAAACTTACTGCAGAAGAATATCCGTCTGTGTGTTGGCGTCGTGCGCCACAAACAGAACGGCACTCTCCGCGGCCGCCTCCTCGATTTCGATTTGTTTCTGGACGAGCTCTTCGAGAATCTGGAAAGAAAGAAGTTACACTGTTTCGACACTACGTTGAAGGCGAAGTAGGGATGGGAAGGGTAATTTGCGCTTCCGTCATTCTGTTTGAACATTGTCAACTTTGAAAAGCTGAAAAATGGTTTCCAAGTGCTCGATTTTTCTCAAACTTTGTGAATGTATAGATCAACCTTAGATCTCTATTTTTGTAGTTGACAGTTCTCATCTAAAGTAGCAGCAAGAAAGTTATAATGCGATAAAGAAAAATGGTCCGAAATTTTCGGAAGCAAGGTTTCTGATGGCTCTACTCTACGAAAGATAGCTGAACTGATTGTGGTTATTCCAAGAAGTTTTCAGTCATAAAAATGAAACGCACGTCTGCAAAGTTTATAAAAATGCGAAATGTTGGAAATCTGTTTTTCGAGTCCTAAAAGTTGACCCTTTTTCAACTGGAACGTTACACTTCATTGCTGGGTTCGCACTCCAAGACTTTCCTTTCATGACATTTCTAAAACAGACTATATTTTACAACCAGCTGAAATTTTTCAAGTTACCTTCATGGGGGATCAAGGACACAATTCTCCAAAAGTTATGAACCTTCAAAACTCTCAACTCTCTTTACCTTTGGTGGCTCCTCTCCCTCTGCCTGCTCATCAATATGGAACAGTTTCGGCATTCCAGACTTCTCATCCAAGTCCGTCAGAATCGCAGGAATCTCGAACCCATTATTCTTGGCCTTCACTTCCACCTTCTCCATCGCCATCTTCTTCTTCTCCTTGCTCAACAGAGGCATCAGAAGTTTCGCCGTCTTATTATTTCCCCACATTCTCATCATTCCAACTGAGGCGCCCATTTGATCACCGCCTGCAACAAGAACTTACTAATCGTTTCAAAATATTGAGTTCGATATACATCATAGACTTTTGTGGACGGAATGAATCCGAGTATTTTTTCAATTTTTTCGGTTACGAGCGCAAAGTTTCAGCTCTTACTACTATCTCTGTTAATGGGTCTACGCTACCATCTCCTTTCAGTTTCTCCCCCACCTGCTGCCATCTTCTCCTGATAATCAAGAATGAGTTTCATGATCAGGTTGACGTAGAAATCCTCGAGGGCCACCTGGATCACGTTGATCGTCATGCTGACGAGCGAGAGTCCGACGATGACGAATACGAAGCACAAGACCATCATGCTGGAAATTGAGGGTTTGGATAGAGATTTTGGGATGGAAAGAAAAATTACAGTTTTTACTAGTACATATAATTCCGAATATCGAGAATATGAAATGTTGCACGGACTATGATCGTATAAATCTCAGTTACTAGTAAGAATCAGCATACCAGAAACAAACTAACAAGAAAAAACCAATAACTTATTTTCTCTTGAGCCTCTGTTTCACATTGCCCACTTCTTCAAGTTCTCCAGGAGAGAAGATTTTCAAACGAAGTATTAGTATAGAAACCTTTTTTACTGAAAAGGAATGGACCCTTTTGAATCAAAAACTGTGCACTGACGGAGATGGAAAATTAATTCATGCAGAACTGTTCTCTTCCTTTCGAAAATTTGGGCATATTTCAATTACAATTTTCAATGTTTCCAATACCTTTCTTATGGTCTGCTTCCAAAAATGACATATTTTAGTAATCACAGTTAGTATTTCAAAAATACAAGAGTAGCCCGTTTTTGAGCCGCAAGGCGTAGACGTCAGTGATTTTGGCGCCAAAATTTTTTGAAGCTTATGAACATATTATATTGTGAATCGTTGTTCCTACTATTGTCCTAACACTCGTGCTTTCACTTGATTCTTATACAATCCATATGATACGGAACATGAGGAAACATTTTCTCCGTTTCAAAGTTTTGATTTACTTAGCCAGTGATAATCTTTGCGTTTCAGGCTTCAAATGCTATAATAAAGTTCTGTAAAAAATCACCATCTGCACTGAAATCTTGTGCTCAACACTGAGATATCAGTATCTAGTAAGCAACATTAGCACTACTTGTTCCTTTTCTCATCTCTTCCGCCTTTTTGGGAGATCAAAAAGCGACTCAATTTATTATTTTGTGTTTATACATTGAAAAAACTCACTCCCTCCTCTGCACAGAAACATCGCCCAATCCAATAGTTGACAAAGAGATGAACATGAAGTAGCAACTCTCTCCATACGTCCAATCCTCCCACAACTTGAAAAGTGCTGAGCAGAAGAAAATCCATCCAACAGTGATTCCCAGAGCCACCTTGACACTCATCCTCGGCATGGCTCTCTCCTCCTCATCCTCGATATCCTCATAGTCGGATTCGTTGCGTTCACTTCCAAGTTCCGAGGCAATCGAGCTGACTTCAATGTGAACTTCTGGATTCGTTCCCGTCTCAAGATTCACCAGTTCGTCTCCTTTCGGGAAGTTTCTGTTGCCCCTTCGACACAATCTGAATGCTCCGAGGTACGTGGTGAAATCCTCGAATCCCTTGACGCATCCGTTGATGTTGTTGTACAGGAACTTTCCCAAATCATTGAGCGTGATGAGCATGAACGGAATGCCAACACACGAGTAGATGACGGTAGCGATTCTTCCTGCAGACGTTGTGCATGCAATATCACCATATCCGATGGTGGTGAAGAGGGTTCCCGCGAAGTACATAGCTGACATGAACGTCCATTGAGACTCGTTTTTGACAGAGAAGTCCATTTTCTGCTCGTAGTTGTTGATGGCTTCCTCTAGAGCCTTCTTTCGGAATGCGCGACGTCGACTCGCGGCGTCTTCAACGAGTTCTTCCATTCGGAGTAGGAGAAGGCGGCGTTCTCGTCTGGAAGATGTACCATATTTCTTGTTTGCCAAATCAAAAAGATAACGGGAGAAGCGGAGACGCAGAGAGACCAAACAAACTAGTTTCTCTGCGTCTTGCTTAACTTCAAAGACATTACATGTATCTCTGGAACCAGTAGAGCTATCAAAAAGTGGT
Source organism: Caenorhabditis sp. 40 LS-2015 (assembly GCA_900536305.3). Classification (NCBI taxonomy): domain Eukaryota; kingdom Metazoa; phylum Nematoda; class Chromadorea; order Rhabditida; family Rhabditidae; genus Caenorhabditis; species Caenorhabditis tribulationis. Next base: position 200,691 of record LR544349.1, read on the forward strand.
GAACTACAATAATGTGCAAAATCTCATTTCGCAAATTTTTGCAGTCAACCACTTTCTGGTAGCTCAACTGGTTCTAAAGATATAGACGATTAAAGCAAAAAAACCACTCTCGATTTAGCCTTGGACTTTTGAGAAGTCCTAACTTGCTTCAGCATGACTTACGAAGAAGATTTTTAGATCATTGAAGTTGGACATTCAAGAGAACTTTACTAGTCTACAAAAAATAGCCGAATTGAGAAAATTAGAGACACAGAGAAGCTAGATGCAATCGTTTTTTTTGCTTCCTTTGGTTAGCTGTGGTGCCTCTTTCTGGACGATGTCTTACGATTTCGGAAGAGATACATTTTACAATAAAAACTTCCGATTCAGTTTTCTGATAAATACGCAAGTCAGTAAAGAGTCTCAATCTCGGAATCGTAGAATCGGGGAAACGAATTAATATTGAAAATAATACTGTGTCAAATACGATTCTTAAGCTCAAAAAATTCGAATAAATAGTGCTCTTGGTTTCAGTCTACTCTTCAATTCTTCAAAAAACAAACAATCTGGATTCCATACTATATACCATCGAAAAGGGAATTTTTAAAACATTTTACTGAATCATGAATCATTGTAACATTTCGTTTCCCTCTCCAAATCAAAAACTCACTTGTACTTATAATCCTCCTCACTGGCCACCGCCTCCGCGGTGCCACTCTCCAAAAAGTAGAATATGATCGCGCCGATGAGCATATAGAACATGATGAATATCAGTGGGAAGAGGTACTGAAATGTTCGGTTCAAAACTGTTTGAAAACAATCAAAGTAAAACCTTGATGTGATACTCCTTGTACATTCGATGAAACCGCTTTCCCCATGTTTCTGGTTCCTTCTCCTCGGGCTCTTCCCGCACTCGACTCTGCAAAGTTGGGAGATAATTTTGGCGAGGGTTGAGGTCCTCGGTGCACTAATAAACTAAAAGAGCCCTGCGGTCTGTAACTGCGCTCTATCGATCTTTCCCGTTTCAAGTACCAGGTTTCAGAAGTTGTGTGGTACCTGATAGGGATACGAACAGTACGTGTGAAAATAGAGCGCAATAACCGACCCTGGGTCTACTACAATACTAAAATCTATGTGGGATAGAGAGGTAAACAGAAAACTGGTTAAAAGGAAGGTGTGGCGTGGTATAGAAGAAGAAAGCACATAATGACGATGATCAGACCCTTTTGAACTCTATATACTGAGACGCTCCGTAGTAATCCGTTGACAGCTTATGCTACAATATGAAATGGATACTGTAGATTTGTATAAGATCTGCAGGTGTTATGAGGTTACTGTGGCTACGACTCACTTGAACAACTTTGTCTCTGTCTGGATTAGAGTGTCGGGTCGCGGAGCTCTGAGCACCTGCGGAGATTTGAGAGGGTCGTCGTAGACGGTCGCCGGATGCCTGGAAGGGGGAGGATAAGGAGGAATGCGGAGGTTTAGTTCCTTTTGGCCAGTGGTTTTGAAGCTGCATACTTTTCCAGATCTCTGCTACCCTTTTAGAAGTGCCAAGTTCTGTGAGGAGGATCTTCAATTTTGCGTTTCTCAATGTTTGGAAAAACCCGTAATTTCAAACCATCATGGTATCTCTAGGCGCTATGTCTATCAAGAACGAAAACTAACCCCCGAGCCGGGCCTCAGATTCCGGTTGTTGTTGGACGAACGGCCAAATCCGACGGCTCGTAAAAGCACAGGCATTACTGGAAAATTTGGGAGTTAGAGTAGGACGAATAATAAAAAACAAAAAGAGATTCATCAAAACAGCGAGATGAAACAGAGAAAAAAGAAAGTGAGGATATCTGAAAAATGCAGTTTTATGAAGAGCATAAAGGTGGTTGGGATGTCTACAGAACGATATGATTCGAAAAATTGCTTGTTTCATAAGATGTCGTTCAATGGAAGAAAGTTCAGTCAAAAAAAATTGTGCAGAAACGCTCGGAGCAAATGAGCCAAAATCAGTCATTCTAGGAACCCGAACGGCCAATAACATCAGTCCGACCAAAACGGTTCAGAAACTAGAATCAATGTTCTGTTACCAAAGGATATACGCAAGTCAAATTAAATGTGAAACCATAGATGGTAACCTGGGATCATCATGAAACGGGAATTCGTTTTGTGAAAGCTTCCCAAACACGGAGGTCGTTAATCCGAAAATATATGTAGCCAGTCAACTAACACGTGTCTTGAAAACGGTCACTTTTCAAAAAAGAGTCAATTCGACTTTTACTATTTCAGAAAAAAAAGTTCCTTCAAAAAATCGTTTTTTATTTCAAGCTCTACTTCTCAGCATTCGAAATCAGGGAGTATTTTCGAAAACTGTCACAAATTTTCTTAAAAATCACCATCCTCTAGAATTTGCTGGAGAATCGAAAAGGTTTAAAAAATCATATAACGAACATTTGATACACGGAGTGCATCAAACTATGATTTGATAACTTGAGAACATCTTGAAACGGACAATTCGTACTGTTCAAGTTTCACACACCAGCATCTCATTAATGGAATTTTTAGCTAAAACGTAATTAGTGCTTTGAAAACGGTAAAGTTTCAAAAACACAACCTAAAATCTCTCATAACTTCCCTATGTGCCGCGATACAGACAGCCATTTAATGTTTTTTCAGGGTAAAGGATGCGATCCGCAGACAGTCAGCATGTCTGATTGCCTGCGCCTCTGCGATTCTTACACTGTCTCCTCCAGACCTTCGATAAGATAATTTCGAGAAGCAAAAATAATAAATTTTTGAAATCAGAGGTTTGTAGCAGCGACATTCGCTTCATCGGTTCTTGGATTGTTGAAATTCTTTTCACAAACTATTAGAAACAGGGAAAACAGTGACTTATTGTTCTTGTGTCTAAGCAATTAATAATAACCTTGCTAAGTTAATGGTTACGATTTCTGACCAAGGAAACATGTGTTTTCGAACTTTAGTAATCTGAGTTCGGAAACAGCTGACATTTTCGAAAATTCTGAAAACTTTCCCGGAAATCCACCAATTTTTTAAAACTGCTGAAGATCGCTATAGTTGTCAGAGCATCTTTGTGAAAAAAGTGAACCTTCTCAATGCTAGCTTCTACCAGCTTCAAATCCAGTTATTGGATGATTCGATAAAATAATTTTTTTGTTGTAGGACCAGTCCAGCATCTTTATGAATAAAAAATACTATTCATGATGTCAAAGAAACAGAGAATTTTCAATTTCCAATCCCACTCTTTTTCCAAAACCATGAACCTCTGGAACCTCTTCTCAAACATCCCCCATCTAATTTTCATTGCTTTTTTGAACTCTTTTCCCCTTCAAACTGCTCGTAAAACATGTCTATCTGGATGTTATCAGTGTGTCTAGTCACTTTCGTACAGCCCATCAGAAGTGTCCCCCCAAAAACAAGCAGAGAACAGAGAAACGAAATGTAAAAAGTGTCGACGAGTCGATTAGTGTGATAGAGGAGACGAATCAAAATGAGACGAAGAAAAGAGAGAGAGAGAGAGGTGATTTTACACACTTTCGAAATGAAATTAAATCGAGCGAAAAAAAAAGAGTCCGAATGGAAGTGGCGCGAAAAAAGTGAGAGAGGGGAGCCCCCATCTCGCTAAGATTGATAGGAGAAAAGAGAGCCAGAACAATTGATACAAATCGGTGTGAGAAGTTGTTGGGGGGCCAGAGGATGGAACATGTGACAGAGGGAGACTCAAGTGCTCCACGGAGGACATGTTGTTTTGAGATTAGGCAGTGAATTCTGGAAGCGAAATTTCAGGATTGAAGGAGTACAAGACAAAAAGTGAAGAGAAAGACATCTTCTAAACAGGCGATTCATTTCAATTCTGATGGACTCAAGAGGTATCTGCAAAGTCTTGAGGACTCCGAAAACTCAAAGATTCTGAAGTCGTCCAGAGAATATAGAACGGGAGATCAGTTACCACTCAGTTTATTGATTAGAATTGCACTGTTTCTTTAATCTGATGATTGTGAAACAGGAACATTCAGTCTACAATTCTCAAGATGATAGCTCAACTCGAAGCACTTTTTTTCTGTAGAGCGCGTTTCGAGAAACACGAAAAGATTGGCGGGATGCTGAATTTTGAATAGGTTTCATTGCTAATAAGCTCTACAAAACTGGCGTTTTATCTTGTCACTTGTAGTTACCCTTGATTTGAGAGGCAGAATACACATTAACGAATATGATGAGAAAATTACTCCTACTTTTAGAGGTGATGAAACCGATAATGATCTAAACAATATCTTAATTTCTTCCAAAGTGGGGTAACAAGACTACGACCGTTTTTCTGAAAGACCGGCGCCCCAAAGATCCCATCACATTCTGAAAAGCCTGCACCTCATATTATAAAGAGTTTTCGAACTTTCTCGAGTGAAATTAGTATAATTTCCGACGATTATCTTTTTTTCTGATGAATCTTTACTATTAACAAACGCAAAATTCCGTCTGTGTGTGTGTCTGTTTGTTACCCGTTCGCTGACTCTAGCGCGACTCCCACTGGACCAAATTGTCTAAATTTTTCACAGTACATCAGAATTAGGGTCTTAATGATGCCCGTTTATTTAGATTTTTGATTTGACAAATAATGAGCTCGTGCGGGCTCAAAAACCTCATATTTCCCCGAGGCAAAGTTTTTCGCGCGCTAATTTTGCATTGATAGATCAAACATTTCAGGCCTGCCCGAAGGGCCCCAGAGGGGCGCAGCCCTCTGGTTACCCAAAAACGTCAATTTTGCCTAACAAACTGGTTGGAAAGCTTCGATAAAACCGAATGTTCTACGAATGGCTATTTTCAAAAGGATCATGTATTTCAAAACTTGTTGAAACGGAAAGGAGGAAAAAACTAACCGCAACCAGTGAGATCATGTGCTGAAAACGTAACCCAGAATTTTGAGATTTTCGAATTTCATATCTAGAAGCCGAAATGTAGAAAAAAGAAGACAACAATTGGAGTCCTGGAACCGCGTTATTATAGATGCAACCAGCGTTGCTGGGCGCCTCCGGCGCTTAAATTGTATGTAAAAGTTTTTTTTTCAAAATTTTTTAAAATCTGAAAAAATAATTTCGTGAACTTGTCACTCTCAATAGGAAACGTGAAAGCGGACATCCTGACCAAGCCTCCGATGGACAAACCCCTTAGCAAATTATATATAAGTAAGATAGTTTCCCTCCTCTTATGAATTTCTTGAATTGGAAAATATGGAAATGAGTGATCCTGATTTATGTGAATGGTCGCAGTGGTTTATACGTATACATACATCAATCACTGACGAAACTTATTGACGTAGATGGATCAGCTCGATGCTTCTCTACTCCATGAAACAGCTTATCAGGGGAAAAATTGAGTGGACAATGTAAACAATAACATGGAAAATAAAAATCAGATCTTCATACTATTTTTCAGTGTTTCAACTACCTGTTTTAAACTGAGTCTTTTTTTTCGAACAAAACAATCATCATACTCAAAGATCCACTCAAAATGGCACAAGATAAAATAGCAGCTAATATAATTGCGAACTATTCTTGTTTCAGATTTCCGTCAAAAAGTTATTTGATATCTTTTTGCCAGTAGAGTATGAGCACAACATTATCGCACTGTAATGACCCATCTTCCTAATTTTTCAGCGCAAATTCATTATGCTCATTGGCGACCATATCCATTTAACCTGTCATGTCACCGTGGTTGTCGAAAGCTACGGCCTCTCGGGAAGGCAAAGTAGAAGATCGCCTCTAGTCAGCTAGCCCGACCCTGCGACTATTTTCGAGGATCAGGTCGACTCATTTTTTGAGAACAATATTGTGTCAAATGACATTCGAAATATCAATGAATCTTCATAACATTTCGAGATATTGTCAAACTAAAAAAAAAACTGCGGTTTTCAAGAGCTTTTTTCTGCAGTTTGTGAGCGAAACAACTCACTATGTAAATGGGATAGGGTTTCATTTTTAAAATGCTTTTATTAAAATACTATCAATATGATGTGTGAGACATCGAATATACATATATATGTTCATCAGAACTCTCAGATCATGAGACTCACAAACAGTAAACATAAAATATGGAGCAGGATATGTTAAGCTTATCTGACGAACTTGCTTCAAAGAATACAGTTTCAGAACTTCCGTATCTAGAAAGCTAGTAATCCTAATATGATTCTCAGAAATGACAGACAGAACAATTGATGCGATATATCAGCCATCTCAACTGTCATCCAAATTCGGAGCAGTAAAACAGAGTGTTTCGGTTTCACTTCATTTTGATAAGTTCTCATTTTTGATGTTACATAATCCATGTTTGCACTTTTACCCAAATTCAAAGGTTTGTGAAACATCAAACTTTAAGTTTGGATTCATTGTTGTAAGTCCTTAATTCGGATGACACATAATCTCAGGACAGCGAAAATGGGAATGAAAGAGAGGAGAAACTAGAGATACTCGTCTCTCGCAGCCCACTAGAACTGGAAAGCTTTCCAAATGACTGAAGAAAGATGAGGTCTGCAGGAGAGCTTTTAGGGAGTGAAACTTTTGCAATTTGGAGTCGTAAGTCGGAATTCCTGACAAGCGTGATAAACCTCCTACAAAACACTTTTTCGGTTTCAACGAAGTGTGAAATTTGTAGGCTATTCTAATCCAAGTTCTTCGTTCCCCGCCGGTCCTTACTCTCCAATCACCACCAAATCCAAAGAAGAAAAGCATCGATAAATTATCTATCAAAACATTATTTTTGAGCCGACACTCTCTTCTTCATCATCATCATCATGCTCCCCCTACAAATATCACTCGTTTCCTGCCCGAGACCCCTTGGAGTCTGGTATCGATGGGTCTCTTCCTCTATCTCTTCCTCATCCCACGCGTTGATCATCATGCTCCTCTTCCTCCGGCATACTCTCATCTGAATCCAGACACAACTGGATCCCCGGAGAGAGCCGAGACATGGTCCGAGGAGAGGAGGGACTCTCCTCTCGCGTTTCATGTCGTTTTCGACATGTCTCACTTCATAAACAACAATCATTTTCGGTGGAGCAGAGGAGGAGGAGAGAGTAGAGAGGTAGATGTGTCAAGATGAACGATTCGTGTTTTTTTTTTGTACTGCATAAAATTAGATAAACTTGTGGATTAATACTGCGAAACAACCAGCATGAAAGAAGGAAGTATAAACTTGGTAATAGTAGCAGTAAAACTTGATCCTTCAATTCTGGATCCTGAACTTTTTTGAAAACCAGAATGTCGGCGTCTGGAACAGAAAAACTGGAACAAAAACTGGCCGACAGAACCACTTGGAAAAAAAAATCGCTCTACCATAATGAAGTTATCTGGAAAAAGCCAAAAAAATGCTAAAAACGTATAGTTCAGGACTCTCAGTATTGATCAAGTTCTTAAAACTGTTAAAGGTTGAAAAACAGTGCCTGATTCCAATGAAACAATTCGAAGAAATCTGATGATTCTGTTTCGAGAACACTGTTCCAGTGTGCAGCAATTGCCACTTTCAGTTGTTGATGAATCAGATAAAACAAAGTACAAAGTCCCCTAACGGTTTAAAAGGAACACTGCAAAACAAATCAAGGGATTCCAACCTATAACGACGTAGAATTAAGAATTCCAATTCAATCTCATAATGTTACCGTGAGGTTGAAACTGTGGTATTTTCAATGACAATCTTGATCATTGATAAGGATATTCCTCCAGCTGACATTATTCTCATAATCTGGGCCCGCATTGGTTGTGAAGATCTAGTGGAACCTTTTATTGGAAATTCCTGACACTTCCAAAAAGTGATGCATTGAATGAGGTTATCAGGATGAAAATTTACAAACATTGGGAAACAGTAAAACCCGTTTCAGAACATAATTTTTTCAGGGAACTGGAATTGGATGAGCGCTAGACAGCGGAAACTCATATTGTGGGAACTGATGTTCACACCTCTCGTTTTTTTGTTTGTTTTTAGAAACTAATAGTAAGAGCGAGTTTAAAAGAAATCATGATCTGGAAACAAACACCTGCAGTTTCAAATATTCGATAAGATTCTTCAAGATATTGCTGCAAGATCTAGTGAAAATTTTTTGAATTTGGATCAATGTATGTTCTACAACGGATTGTGGAACATCAAAAATGAGAACATATCAAAAGGAAGGGAAACCGAAAAATCCAGATATTGTTGTTACGGAACTTTCCTACTCAACAACAACAAAATACTAAAAGAAAACCACAAATTGGTTTTCGAATTTTTTTTCTGTTTCTCCATGTACTCAATGAAATAGCCTACACTGACAAGTTTCCCAAAGATATTCAATCGGAAAATCTAGAAAAGAGGGTAAAATAATTCAGACTTTTTTGGGATAGTGAGACTTTACAGCTTCACACTCATCATCTGAGAGAGTGAACAAAACTGTATACTAATTGTGAGACATTCTCTGGATTTTGGGATTCGAGGCCATTACAATGAAAGGGTCAACATGGTCGAGAATCTTGATGGAGCTTTCAAATCAGTACCAATCCATTTTTCTTGTCATGCATGCAACTATAGACCTTTCTAGCATAGATGGCCTAAAAATCCAGAAAATTGATCACAAGGCCACCCACTTTCTTCCAAAGGAAAACGATTTCCATTACAAATAACTGTCCAGTTTCTCAACTCCAATAAGACGGGTTCGAGGTCCTTCCCTCACTATTAATCCGGTTTCTAGTACAAAAAATGAACATCGAAATTCACTGTTGACATGTCAACTGTCAAGACTTATCAAAAGTCAGTCATCAAAAATCACAAAAGGATTTCAAAACTTCCAAAAAAAATTTCCCCTAAAAAGTCAACTTATTGTTGTCTTAAACAACAGCAAAAAAACGACACGACTCCGAGAGTGGACGAATCGATGTCGCAATTACGAAAAAGCAAAACATTGTTGAAACAAAAAAGTGTGGAGAGAGAGAGAGAGTGTGCGAGACGAAGACACGCAGACACACTGATGTTATCTCCCGAAGAGCCCCCCATCGGAGACAGTTGGCGTCGCAGGATTCGGACACTGCTGAAGGGGAGCACAAGAGCAGCGATTTGTACGGATCATGATGAGAAGGTGGATGGGGTGGAGAAGAGAAGAGGAGGGCGATGTACAAAATGATGAGGTTCTGATAATTGAGTTGAACAGATAATAAGTTGATCTCGCCACGAATACCGTACTTTAAAGGAACATGTTCGGGTTTCAAGTGAGTTTTTGCCGATTTGAACCGATGTTCAGAATATAACTCTTACAAGCAAGGTTTTTTTAGATGACCAGCCTGAAATCGGCAGCTCCGCTGCCGTTTCAGACTGGCGTCCCGTTTCTAAGTGATAAGCTGAAAACGCCCGTATCTTTTTTTTCTAGTGTTAAAATTCAATATTTTGGTTTACAAATCATGTATTTATTTCGCACTCTCGGTGCCGCTCAAAGTTACAAAGGATTTTGTTTTTAAGTGCAATATGGCCAAAAACTATCATTTTTGTTGACTCGGAAAATAGTTCTCAATAATGATTCAATCTGTTTGAAAGTTCGTGGATTTGTTGAAAATTTCTAGAGCTTCATTTTTGTACTTAACAACTTTTCTTGAAATTCGCTGAGAAATCAGGTAGGTCGCATTTACTAATCTCGAAATTTGGAGTACGCCAGTGTTAAGTTTGTACTTTAAGGCTCCTCGAGCAATAGTAGAAACTAAAAATAACTTTTGTGACATCTATGTGGTTTCTCAGCAATGTTCAAGAAAAGTTGATAACTACAAAAGTAAAGATCTAGGTTGCCTATCCCGTGGACTCGTTGTAAAAACACCTTGAAATTGTGAACCATGTTTCGAGACATAGAAAATACAATTCCTTTTTTTGACTACTATTTTTGATCATTTTGCATTGAGAAAAACCACATTCCATGAACAGTACC
>LR544353.1:0-39938 GCA_900536305.3 Caenorhabditis sp. 40 LS-2015
CTTAATGAATCAGTCCGCGGAACGCTCAAGAGACAAGAGGGAAGAGGGCACAGAGATGCGGGAACGCCCTCCTTGCGGAAAGTGTTCCCCCTAGCCTATGACAGCCTCCTCCATTGCTGCGAAACGTATGTTTGTATGTTCACAACTTTAGCTTTTTTATCAATTTCATCCAATGTTTGTTGTACTTCCAACCAGCAAAGTGTTTTTTGAGAGGCGTAAAAAGTTTTCTGCAAAATTGATCTCTAGTTTAAGTCGTCCGCTTTCATTTGCAACACAATATCTGCAAAAATTTTTGGAAACGGTTGGACAGCCTCAAAACGGAACCGGCTAGTTCGGTGGAGCGCGGTTGCATTTTTTGGGTGTTTAAAAGCCAAAATAATATCTAAAAATTCAATTTAGTCAAGTTCTCGGAAAACAAAGCTTCAGGTCTACGGCGAGACGATGCACAATCAGATGCGGTCGATTTGCGACAAGCTGCTAATCGACGCCGACGACGTTCTTGAGTCATTCTCCATACTGCTCTCCGTCGTGATCTCACGTGCAAAGTTCCCCAAGAACCATTTTTTCAAAATTTCCCATTACATTCGCTTCATCTCGCTCATCATCGCCCTTTCATCGCCCAATTCTAGGCGAACCTACAGTTCATATACGCCCTCTGCCTCTGGGAACTGGGTCGGCAGCGTGGTGTAGTGGTTAACATCGCAGCTTACGACACCGGAGGAGTCCGGTGGGTTGTTGGTTCGACTCCAACCCCGGGTAAGAGGCATTTGTGTGATGTTAAACGCAAGTGTCAGAAGACCGGGGAAAAGAAATGATGCTGTTGTTGGGCTTCTGTGAAAACTTTCAACAGTTGTCCCGAATAGTGGATCGAAAATTTTTGATGTCTTCCAAATCTAGTTGCTTGAAATTTTTTTAATTTTCCGAATTATTTTTACTCATGTTTGCTCATAGGTCTGAGAACCTTTTGTTATTGTCTACAGGAGCCCCTCACCAGAAACAAAGAGTGAGAAGACAAATTTTTTATTCGCGATTTTCAAAACCTAAAACAGAAACTTTCAACAACTAAAAAATGGTACAACTTTGTTTATTGTCAATTGAAAAAAATAACCAAATTTTTGAATTCAATCATGGTTTGAGATCTTGAATAAAACAGTAAACAGTGTGAAAGATTTGAAAGAATCACTCGAAATTGAGGACAAGAAATAAAAAGAGTCTAAAAGTTATATGACTTGGTTACGACGCCTACAGTTTGGCTCGTTTTGTTGAGCTCTTTTGGGGTTTCTCGGCGTTGCACTTGTTAGAGATCAGCTTCTGGTCATTCTCACTGGTAGATTCATCTCTCGTCGTTTTGTAAACTCTATTCTTTGGCTCCGTGAAGAAGTTTGTCCTTCTCGGAAAACTCGTAACCGAATGTGAGCTCTGTTCCAGCTCTCATATCATCCAACGCGTTGAATCCGATCGTCCATGACTCCACTCGGCAGAAATATGAGTTGGGCAGTGTCGCACATCTACGAGAAGGCTGAAAATAGAAAGACTACAAACTACAAAACGTCTCGTTTCAACTCACCACTCCCGATGTTCCGGCGATTGATGGCTCTTTTCGGGTATAAGCCTCTCAGACTGTAAAAAAAAATTTAGAATCCGAAGACTTGAATAGTTTGCGTTTTAAGAAAACATCGGAATTCAAAAAAATTTTTCGAAAAAAATTTCGAACGTCGTCGAAAATCACACGCCGTGCATAACATAAGTCACCCAATTGTCGAATTCTAGGCCACCAACAAAACAAAACAAAATAGACCCCCATAACTTACAGACGAGTCGTGACGATTTTGACGTCTTCACTCGAGTTCTCCAAGAGTTCATTCTGAACCCGACAGTTTCCTCGAACCTCAAGTTGTTGATGAAAATCACCGTAGCCTCATTGCTGATAAGGCTAGGGGGGCGGGAATGAAGAAGTCTTCCTTGTGGAGTTGAAGAGCACCGTGATTCATATCGAAATGGGACATGAGGCTGAAAAAAGGAACTTTCCAGAACTGGTAGATCAAAATCCGATTCATTAGGTTCGAAGACAACTTGATCTACCGCGAGAAGTCAAGAAAGTTTTGTTGAAATTTCTCTACAACTTTTTCGAAAAAAGCATTTTGGGGAAACCGCTGCTTACTCAGATTACTGCACTTACCTCCGAAAATGTGTCAGCAGCCGGTTACCGTAACCCGCTGGCAACGAGGCCAAATCGATGCCAGTGTCTTTCTTGCATCTGCTATCAGTGGACACAAAACAGACAAGATGACCAACTCCGGAGTCCGAATCGACAAAAACGTCGTCGGCGCCGATTTGAAGCTCGTCGCATATCGACCGCATCTGATCGTGCATCGTCTCGCTGTAGACCTGAAGTTTTGTTTTTCGAGTATTTGAAAAATTCGAAATTGAGCTAAGATTATGAACTTACCAAGACTGACGTTTTGCAGCAATGAAGGCGGCAAAGGAACTTGGGAGATGACCAAATTATCTGAAAAATTGGAGTTTTCCCGAAAAGTAGCTAAACGAGCACAAGTATGAGATTCTGAGATTTTTGGATTCACTTACCTCACGATCCGGCATGAAATTTGGCGATTCCTTCAAAAACTTCAAGAACTGCTCTAGCGCGTGTTCCAACTTCATTGTCGGCTTCGTTTCTTGATTTTCAGGTGATTGTCTGAAATTTTCCAAAGAATTTCCAATATAAAATAGCCATCCTTACCTTTTAAAGAAAATAGGAATACAGAGGCCGTCTTGAACAGTCAACAGCCGGTGGTGGAGGACACCAGATGAAGTATGGACTGCTCTGCTACTAGTCCAAACAAGGAAATTATTGGATTTCTCTATTCAGACCGGTCTCATCGCAGCCACACACTCCATCTGGAAGTCCTCAAATGAATGAATGATTCTCGAGTCTTACGTGTAGGTTTGCAAGATGATGGGTACAAACTCCGCCCCTCGCAGACCTGTGTGTTTTATGAGGGACTTTACTACCATCGTCGGATAGTATACGTAGTGTGAGTGATGGGGAATCTCATTGTGTGTGACACCTGGATGGACCATAAAGGAGAAGAGTTCGTTTATGATATTACTGCCAATCAATTATGAAGAATCAAAGGTGAACAAAGGTAAGGTCTGAGAGACTTTGTTGAGAAAGGAATCAAACTAATCAAATAGATTCGAATGAGTACGAAAGCAAGCCAACTTTGATAATTTCTCGAATGACCTATCGTCGGCGGGGGGCTGGTCTGTGAATCGGGACAAAGAGGGATGGATCTACAAGGAAAACTGATATATGTTGTGGAAATAGTGGATTCATGTAAGTAGAATTGGAGGAAATTGAGATGCACTTTGGGAAAGCACATCTTTGATCAAATGATAAGTTCGACCACAGAACAATTTCAGTGAGCAAGAAAATAAAGGATAAGGAAAGATAAAAATGAAAGTATCAGAAAAAATATGACCAATGACTACGTAGGTGCGACAAGTAGTGATGAGATAAGTGAATTTCCGTTCTTTGCAGAAGTCAGCCAGTGTCAGGCTTGTTTGGCGAAACGTTTTCGGAGAATCGCAGAACTGAACTTCTCTCCGAAACATTCTTCGAAGGATCGGAGAACTGCAATCTTTTTCGACTTTTTTCTTGGAGAATCAGAGTATTTTAATGAAGTCAGAAAGTTCCATTCTTCTGAAAACGAAGTTTAAAAAAAAAAAGTTGTTCGGAGATTCGATGATTCTGATAGGAAATAAAAATTCAGTGGTTCCAAGATCACCTTGCACATTTTATTCAAATTATTTTTATACAATAATATGATTGTAGGACAATCCCGTACGACAATAACCAACTGTAGGGAGAAGAGAAGGTGTTTGGAGTGGACGAGGGGAGAATATGCTCATCTCTACCCCTCTGCAGTTGGAAAACGTTACTTTTTGAGAGATCTGAGAAACGTGCTCAAAGGGACTGAAAAACTTCTACATTGAAAAGTTGTTTCGCTATCAAAAGATTTTGAAATTTCAAACCTAACGAAGTTATGGCTATAAAACCTAAAGTGAGCGGAGTATAAACATGATGTTTTTGCGTCTCTACAACTCTGTCAGTTTTGTCATTTTTCAAATTGCGTTTGTTTGTTCATTTTTGCCAACGTCGATTACTTTTACTCACAAACAATCAGTACAACAACTACACCCGTTCTTTTCAAAAACACTTACAAGTGCAAAACCTACAAAAAACGCAACTCGATATTTAGCTATATTCAAATACAGTTGTTAAAACAAAAAATTAATCAAATCATTTTTTCGCAACGAAAATAAGCTTGAGAATGGGCATAACTTTGTTTGTTTTTAACGTATCGCAATGTTCTCTTAGATCCCACCAAAGCCTAGACATTTTCTATTCGATAAAGAGAAGAAATTTACAAATCCGCGCAAAGCTCCGCAAGAACCATTTCTTCAAAACTTCCCATGATTCGCTTCATCTCGCTCATCATCGCTCTTTCATCGCCCACTTTGAGGCGAACCGCCAGTTCATATACGCCCTCTGCCTCTGGGAACTGGGTCGGCAGCGTGGTGTAGTGGTTACATCGCAGCTTACGGCGCCGGAGGAGTCCGGTGGGTTGTTGGCTCGAATCCAACCCCGGGTGATAGCATTTGTGCAATGTTGTTCGGCACAAGTGTATGAATACCGGGGGAAAGAAATGATGCTGATTGAGGATTTCTGTGAAAACTTTCAACAGTTGTCCTGAAAAGTGGATCGAACATTTTTGATGTTTTCCGAATCCAGTTGCTTGACACTTTTTTGATTTTCCGACTTCTTTTCACTCCTTTTTGCTCATAGGTCTGAAAACAATTGCGTTCCAGATGGTAACGGTAAGAGAAAAGACGTCTTTGAGTTTGGGGTGAATGCATATACCGTAAAAACTCTATTAGATAGCCACCCCTAATTGAATGCCAGCCTCTAATATAGTGCCACCCTAGATCCTCTCCGAACAATAGAGTGCCACCCCCTATTTGAGTGCCAGTCCCTAATATAGTGCCACTACTGATTTGATTGTACTGTGGTAGAAGTTATCAAACTCGAAAATTTTCCGAGTTTTCATGCTTTTTTGAATACTTGATTCTTCTTACTCTGTGGCAGTGCTGGAAAAGAAGAACATTTTTCAACGATTCCAAGTACAACTTCTTATTTTTTGACATGAGTTCAAATGGAAAATTGGTGCCGAACAATAAAGTGCCAGCCTCTATTTGAATGCCAGCCTCTAATACAGTGCCACCCAAATTATCTCCGAACAATACAGTGCCATGGCACTCTAATAGAGTTTTTACGGTAAGCATCATGGGGCGACGGGAAGAGGTTGAGAAGGAGAAGGGAGGTGGGGAAGTACGAAGCACCGCTAATCGATTTATAAAGGCTAATCATTTTATATAGCATAAATTTATATAGATCGTTCGTTCAATGAGAAACTGGTTCCTTTTTTCGTCTTCGTTTTCGACCTCGTTTATAAAGTCTCGGAGGTCGCGAGTGATCTTCTTTCGCTTCTCATCGATCTTCTCTAGTTCTTCGACGAATTGACGTTTCTCTACTTCGATCTGGTATCTTCTGTGGTAGATTTCGTCGTCGATGTCTCGTTTATGGAACTGATTGGTCCTCGTCATGAGGTCCAGTTCGTCAAGCTGGCCTCCGAACTCGACCGACAAGTTCTTGTATCGGTCTTTTAGTTCTTCAAGGTCCCATGCGCATCTTTGTAGATTGGCCATCATTTGCGCTTTCGATCCTTCCGAGTATCTTGCTAGGAAGGTTTCCTCGTAGGTCTTCGTTTTCGTTTCGATCTTGTTCTCGACGTCCCTGGCATCGTTTCGGATTTGGATGAGTCGGTCGAGGACTCCGCCGAGCTTCAGTCTTGGGTATGACATGTATCCGGCTATAGTTTCTGTAAATTCATGATTTTGAGTAATAGAATTGGCTGAGTACGAGGTGCCAATCATGCTCGATATAGTTACAATGGCATATACATGCGAGTACTCGAGTTTCGATCTGTTAGTCGGGTTCCTTACTTGTTGTGTCCATTGGCGTTCTCGATATCAACGGTTTTGCCATCGTTCGCCAAATGCTCATCTGGGGTCTTCTCATGTGGGAAGCTCACTACAGGTGGGCTGGCTCCTCCAGGCGTCTCTCTCGGTCTTCAAGTTTGGCGATGATGAGCTGTCCATATGGCGTTGAGCTTGATTTCTGAAAATTCCACGATGAACCAAAACAAATGATGAGAACAGATAATAACCTTCACACCATACCAAGAAGACTGGACAAATGTTTTAGGCTGCAGATTGTATAAGAAAAACTCAAATTCGATGGATGGTATCTCACTAGGGGATGGTTTGAACGTGGGGATTGAACTTCAGTATGTGATGGGTACCAGTTGAAAGAAGAGGTCTTGAAACCTGTAAAACCAACAGTGATCAAACAGATTCAGAATGAGGCCCAGTTCTATCTTCTGGAAGGTCTTGTTCGAAAGTTAGTTCTCTAAACTTGTTCCGTTTCCAATTTCTATTCTGCAGGTGTAAACGTACCTACGCAAATATTGAAGAGATCGTGAGGCTCAACGTCGGAGGAACGATTTTCCACACCACGGAATCGACATTGACAAGATTTTCTGGCTATTTCTGCACCTTGTTTAGCNTCCGCGAAAAATACCGTCGCCTATATTTTCTTCGAAAAACGCACCTAAAAATTCGATTATTGGAACTCAAAAATGAACAAAAAGAATTTCGGCCCAGGTGGGTTCGAACCCAGAATTCTAGATTGCCTGTCCTCCCTCTTCCCAGTTGAGCCAGAAATTCACAACATTTCTCAAAATGCTTCAAAATATGTCAATATGGGGCTCAAAAATCTCCAAATTTCATGACAAAGCCAAATTTCTTAATTGCAATCAACTAAAACAATCTTCCAGCGCGCAATGCTTCTCGAACTCGACCGCCACGAAGACGTGCAAGACTTGATGCCGGCTAACCGCGAGCAGCTCGACCCGGAGACTATCTGGGAGCTGCTTCAGTACTCCACTTCACTTCCCAACCGTCCTAGATGTCTGAGTNTGTTTAGCTCTAAATGTTCGGTAAGAAATTGCGGTCGAAGGGTGAGATTACGGCCAATTTACACTATTTCAGCTCGACAAAGACGAGTCCGGCGCCATCTTCGTCGATTGAGACCCCGCTCACTTCGGACCGATTCTTCACTACATGCGAAACGGTCATCTGGATCTCGCAGAGTGTTCGAAAGACATCGAGCACATACTGCAAGAGGTGAAATTCTATCGTGTGCGATATCTCAAGAATATCTGTGAGGTGGCGCTCAAAAAAAGGGCAGGTCATACTGTTTCAGGAGCAGGAAGCGAGACGTGGAAGGTAGGTTCAGATGATCCGAAAAAAGGTCTATCATTCAAAAATCGGTGAAAATCATGGAAAACATCGGAAATATGAGAATTTGATCTCAAGAATCCAGATAATCTTTGTTTATTGGAAAAAAAATTGTGAAACCAAAATAAATTTTTTTTGAATTTTTTTGAATTTTCAAAAATAAAAATTTTTCGAAAAATTCTGAATTTTCAAAATCAGCATCTCACCATTAACACAAGGGTCCCCCAGAATCGTCTCCATGAAAAGTTAAAAATCCTGAGGTGTCCAGTTTTCCAATGTGATCTCCTGCCTATTGGCCTCCTCGAAATTCGGATTACCCATCATTGCCTTGAAATAGTCCGAATGATGGGGAAGAATCTGAAAATGATCACATTTGAACTTGAAATTTGAATTCCCTCTGAAATTCCGGTCAAAATGGTGTATTTGAAGTTGAGATATTTTTTGGTTGGAAACTGAGGATTTTAGGTTAGAAAATCTGAAAATTTTTGAAAAATTTTTTTTAAAATTTTTTTTTTGCTTTTTCAAACTTTTTCTATGAGTTGTTGAGGGTTTTCTTGTATTCTAAGTCTAGATTTTAGGATTTTGAGAAAAGTTTTCAGAAAAAAAAATTTGGGTTTTTCACCCTTTGTGAATCTATTTCTCTCTAAAAAGTTTGGAAAGTTATACATGGCCTAGAAAATCGGTTCATAAGAATTCTCTCAGTATTTCTATGTCATGGTGGCCTAGGAACAGAAAAATGAAAAATTAGGCCACAAACCCATTTCGAGACGTAGAACTTCTGATCACCAACGACCACCACCAGATCCGAGAACTCATTATGCTCCTTATCAAAATTTCGAGGAGTATCAGCTGGGTCCAATTTCATACGCTTCCGGTTGATGGCAACTACTGCAAACGGATTCCATTCCGCTGGAAAAATATTTTGAGAATTTTGAAAAAAAAATATTTCGAAAATTTTTTTCTGGAAATAGTCGTCACAAAGAAACATCGAGTGGCAAATAATCGTTATGTAGTGTAGAGAGTAGAAAGACGCAGTTTTGTTCTTTTTGTTATCAGTTAGTTAATAGTGATGACCCAAACTGGAAAACGGAAGAAAAAGAAGAGAAAGTGTTTGGAGGTTGTTTACAGAACAAAATAGTTTTGCAAAGTATCACGAAATTTTTTTTTCAAATTCAAAATGTCCACTACATTTTGAGATTTTTGACTTCTAGCAGTCTACATAAGATTTTGTTAGCAAATTCGGTTTTTTTCATAAAATTTGGGGATTTTTGAGCCTTATATCGACCTGCTTTGAANTGATTTTTTTTTGCTTTTTCAAACTTTTTCTATGAGTTGTTGAGGGTTTTCTGGTATTCTAAGTCTAGATTTTAGGATTTTGAGAAAAATTTTCAGAAAAAAAAATTTGGATGTTTCACCCTTTGTGAATCTATTTCTCTCTAAAAAGTTTGGAAAGTTATACATGGCCTAGAAAACCGGTTCATAAGAAATCTCTCAGTATTTCTATGTCATGGTGGCCTAGGAACAGAAAAATGAAAAATTAGGCCACATACCCATTTCGAGACGTAGAACTTCTGATCACCAACGACCACCACCAGATCCGAGAACTCATTATGCTCCTCGTCAAAATTTCGAGGAGTATCAGCTGGGTCCAATTTCATACGCTTCGGTTGATGGCAACTACTGCAAACGGATTCCATTCCGCTGGAAAAATATTTTGAGAATTTTGAAAAAAAATATTTCGAAAATGTTTTTCTGGAAATAGTCGTCACAAAGAAACATCGAGTGGCAAATGTTCGTTATGTAGTGTAGAGAGTAGAGAGACGCAGTTTTGTTCTTTTTGTTATCAGTTAGTTAATAGTGATGACCCAAACTGGAAAACGGAAGAAAAAGAAGAGAAAGTGTTTGGAGGTTGTTTACAGAACAAAATAGTTTTGCAAAGTTTCACGAAATTTTTTTTTTAATTCAAAATATCCACTACATGTTGAGATTTTTGACTTCTAGCAGTCTACATAAGATTTTGTTAGCAAATTCGGTTTTTTTCATAAAATTTGGGGATTTTTGAGCCTTATATCGACCTGCTTTGAAGAATTTTGGAAAATTTCGTCATTTTGGCTCAACTGGGTAAAGAGGTGGATGGAGATCTCGGTGTCAAGGGTTCGATTCCACCTTGGGTCAAAAATTTTCTGTTTTGTTTTTGGAACAGCTTACCTGTATTAGTACCAAAGTGTTACCCTCGGATTCGATCGACTATGGGGGCGAAAATTCGATTACCTAAATCTAAGAACTTCCACAAAGGGAATTTTTGAAGAAATTTTTTTTTCTCGAGTTACTCGGTCGTTCTCGGCAACTTTAGGGCGAAGGTAGGGCGCCTTCTGGGCGAACGTTCGGCAAGGTTCGCTTTATTTTTTCACAGAAGCCGCCCAAAACCAGCTCGAAAGCCGTCCAACCTTCGCCTAACATTCGCTCAACCTTCGCCATTTGCATCATCAGGGGTAGCGATCCCCTTCGATTTTCTTCCAATTATAGTTAAAAAACAACGCGAATTTCGATCACATTACAATTTATTATTGTAACAAGAATACATTTAAAAAAACAATCAAACAAGAATACATTTGAAAGAAAATAAACATAAAATATACACGAGACAGGAGAAGAGAAATACAAAAAAAGTAGAGTTGAAATGATAATTTGAAAATTATTATTTTAGAAGACACCTTCAATAGATTCGTTGTTGAAAAATCCAAATGAATCGAATGTCGTCGAATGATTTGATTGTCTTCCTAGTGCTGGCGTTCCTTATCAATCCTCGAAATTCAACTCGCCTCTGAAAAATTCCAGTTGAAAATATGCTTATTTTCGTTGTAATTCACCTTCAGAAAAAATATCTGATTGCTGGAAATTGCTTCATCACTTTGGCTGAAGGCTAGACTTTGATCGATTTCTGAAAAAAAGAGAGTTGAAGGTTAAGAAAGCTTATTTTTTCCTCACCCTATTTTAATTTTTCGACGATTTTTCCTTCGAAGATCCGAGATAGAATTTCGAAACTCTTCAACTCCAAGCCGTAGAAACGTCTTTCTGCCTTCCGTTTGTTAAATCTCATTTGGCTGCTGAAAAATTTTGTATTTGAAAATGAGTTTTTTTTTCATTTGGGTTCACCTTCACTTAGAGACTGATGGTGATGTTTCCTACATTGCTTCAAGTTGAGAGGAGACTTCAATCATTTTCTGAATAAATGGAGTTAAATAATCAGAAGGCTTAACGTTTCCTTACGGTTTCCTTTCATTTTCCGAAGATTTTCGATTCGGAAATTAGTTGAAGTCCTGGAGCTGTTCATCCCGTATGTGTCCAACCAATTAATCCAGAGCTGAAAATAAAGTTCTGGATTTATAACTTTTCAATAATCAGTCATCAAACAAATGAGAAAGATAATGTGAATAACATAGAAAAAAACTTTGCGAAAATAAAATTGTTTTGATGTTTCGTAGACCGCATCGCAGAGCCGCGTCGCGCCTGATGTTCGCCCAAGATACGCCGAACCTTCGCCTAAGTTCGGAGTAGAGTTCGCGCAGCTGTATTTGGTGTGGGTTGCTCCCAACCTTCGCCCAGAAGTTGCTTAACTTCCGCTCTAAAGTCGCCATACCACCGCCCCACGTTCGCCTGACATCCAAAGTCGACTGTGCACAGCAACCTTCGCCTAGAAGCTGCCCAACATTCGCTCAAAAGCCGAATATTGGGCAAACTTCGCCTTGAAGCCGCCCAAGCTCCGCTCAAAAGCCGCAAACGGCTCAACCTTCGCGCAAAAAGCGCGGGCATACAGCCGAGTATGACGAATTTTCAAAATGTTAATAAAAAAAGTTAAAAATGGTCGTATTTTGGTAATTTTTTGAGTTTTCAAAAAAAGTAAAGTGTTGAATGAAAGAACTTTTTTGATCTCATTTTTTGTCATAGACATGTTCTTGATAGCATACATCTGAATGTATAAAATTTTGAGTCAAACACGAAGTCGAAAAAAACCGCTAGTTTAATTTTTCTAAAAATAGTTCCAAAAGATTTCCCAGAGCAAATAAGAAGTAATGACGTAACGTTTATAGCGCCTTCCCAGACGTTTTCGAGAGATAAATTTCGATTTATAGGTAAAATTAGTGTTTTTTCAAATTTCTTCAGTTTTGTACCGGTAACATTTTCTCAATTCGAGGTTTTTGGATAGTTGGTTGATATTCCTTAGTTCTTGTGAACTAGTTCGTCCACATTCTTCCATTTTTTACAGTTGATTTTATGTTTCTCACACACTCCGCTCATCTTCCAAAAATCCAACAAAACCTAAAAAACCGAAAAAATTTTTGATTCTCAAAATCTTCCATTTAGTATTATGTTGTTGCTCTCGATCTGTTTTGATTATTTGTATGCAAATTACTTCGAAAAACAACAAAATTTCGTAGAAAATAAGATCATTAATGAAGTATATGTACTTCGTCGGTTCAGGTATTCTCTTTTCATTTTTTTCCTGAAATTTAGGTGTTTTTTGCAGTATTTTTCATGCAAACCATCAAATTAGATCAAGTACAACAAAATAATACTAAATTGAAGACTCTGAGAAACAAAAAATTTTTCGGTTTTTTAGGATATGTTGGATTTTTGGAAGATGAGCGGAGTGTGTGAGAAACATAAAATCAACTGTAAAAAATAGAAGAATGTGGACGAACTAGTTCACAAGAACTAAGGAATATCAACCAACTATCCAAAAACCTCGAATTGAGAAAATGTTACCGGTACAAAACTGAAGAAAGTTGAAAAAACACTAATTTTACCTATAAATCGAAATTTATCTCTCGAAAACGTCTGGGAAGGCACTATAAACGTTACGTCATTACTTCTTATTTGCTCTGGGAAATCTTTTGGAACTATTTTTAGAAAAATTAAACTAGCGGTTTTTTTCAACTGTGTGTTTGATTCAAAATTTCATACATTCAGAGGTATGCTATCAAAAACATGTCAACGACAAAAATAAGAACAAAAAAAGTTCTTATATTTACCCTTTTACTTTTTTTGAAAACTCAAAAAATTACCAAAATACGACCATTTTTAACTTTTTTTTAACATTTTGAAAATTCGTCATAACTCGAGAAAAAAAAATTTCTTCAAAAATTCCCTTTGTGGAAGTTCTTAGATTTAGGTAATCGAATTTTCGCCCCCATTGGTCGATCGAATCCGAGGGTAACACTTTGGTACTAATACAGTTTAGAGCAACTTTAATTTTTCAAAAAATCGTCTTGTCCATATTAGTTTTTTTTCACAAATTTGAGATAAATGAAACCTGTTGTAAGTAGTGTTCAGCAAAATCTGAAAATTTTGGAAAAGTTTAGAAAATTTGTGAAAAAATTGCATTTTTGAAAAATCAAAACATTTTTAATTTTGTTATGAAGATCGTGTATTTTCCATCAGTTCCTCCAAAAATTTAGCTCAAATAGAGCAATTGTAGATGATTTTCAGCGAAATCTGAAATTCCGAAAAAATTTTCAAAATTTTTTTCAAGTTTTTTCAAAGGGGGCGGAGTTTAGTGGCAGATCAAAGTGTCGTTGTGTTCTGTACCTAATGTGTCTATCGATAACGCGTCCAAGTACAGTAACCGAAAAAAAATTCCAAAATGAAAAATTTATTTTTTTTTGAAAAAAAATCAAAAGGTAGGGAAAAAGGGCATTGTAGAACATAGTAAAGAGGGGCAGTAGAGTGCACCACCTAGAAAAAAATATGCTAAAACATGTCACAAAGAAACCCAGAAAATCGGGGGAAAAGCAAAGATCGAAAAATAAATGCGATGCAGATTTTGAAAATCTAAAAAAAAATTTTAAACAATGGAAGGAGAATGAGATGGGGACAGGTGGAACAAATATGTTGAGGGTCAGGGAGGTTTTGAAACCAAGGACACTTCGCAACCAAGGACGTTTTGAAACCAAAGAATCCCAAAACCAGGACAAACTTAGTTTCAAAACATCCCAGAGCCTAATTTCAATGATTACGATGGGACCAAATAATAGTGGAGATGATGAAAATATATAATCACCTTAAGAAGGACATTTGGAAACTTTGGACGTTCCGGTTTCGAAATGTTTTGGTTTCAAAACGGGTGCTGCACAGGCAGACGAAGAGGTGGAGAGACGAGGCGACGACAACGGCGAGGCGGAGAGCGCGGGGGTGGCGACAGATCGTGCAACATGATCGGACTCGATGGCCTGTTGATGTATGAGCTACCTGTACCGATAAAGGTGGTAAGGGGCCGACTCAGACATCTAGGACGGTTGGGAAGTGAAGTGGAGTACTGAAGCAGCTCCCAGATAGTCTCCGGGTCGAGCTGCTCGCGGTCAGCCGGCATCAAGTCTTGCACGTCTTCGTGGTGGTCGAGTTCGAGAAGCATTGCGCGCTGGAAGATTGTTTTAGTTGATTGCGATTAAGAAATTTGGCTTTGTCATGAAATTTGGAGATTTTTGAGCCCCATATTGACATATTTTGAAGCATTTTGAGAAATGTTGTGAATTTCTGGCTCAACTGGGAAGAGGGAGGACAGGCAATCTAGAATTCTCGGTTCGAACCCACCTGGGCCGAAATTCTTTTTGTTCATTTTTGAGTTCCAATAATCGAATTTTTAGGTGCGTTTTTCGAAGAAAATATAGGCTACGGTATTTTTCGCGGACTCAGAGGTGCAAATTGGAAGTTTTGCAAAAGTTATTCGTTAACAAATTTGATTTTCTCATAAAATGTGGTGATTTTTGAGAACCCATTTTTGCTTAACTTTTTTTGTTTTGTTTTACTAATCTAAAAATTGCATTTTTAGCTTAACTGGGTACCCAGAAGTCTAGTAATCGAGAGGTCCGGGGTTCAAGTCCACCTGGGGTATAACATTTTTTATTTTTATTTTTTTTTTATCCTCACCTTCATGTCGCCCTGATTATAGATTGCGCAGAGGCGAAACTTGTCCTTCTTGGACAGCTTGGAGGAGTTCTTGATCCATTCACGGCACTTGATCATGGGGGTCTGCGCCTGCCACATGTCCGCCAACTTCATGACCCCTTCGACGGTCTCGTCTGGAAAATTGGATTTTTAACGATTTTTGATTAGAAATAAAGGGTTTTGGATGAAATTTTGAAAAAAAAATTTTTTGGAATTTTTTTTTGAAAATTTTTTTTTGCGAATTNGTCTTCAAAAATTCCCTCCACAGAAGTTCATAGATTTAGGTGGTCGACTTTTTGCCCCCATATTCATTCGAATCCGAGGGTAACACTTCGGTACTAATACAGCTCAGAGGTGCAAATTGGAAGTTTTGCAAAAGTTATTCGTTAACAAATTTGATTTTCTCATAAAATGTGGTGATTTTTGAGCCCCATATCGATCTATTTTGAAGCATTTTGAGAAATTTTGTGTTTTTCTGGCTCAACTGGGTAGAGGGCGGACTAGCAATCTAGGGGTCGAGGGTTCAAACCCATTTGTGCTTAACTTTTTTTGTTTTGTTTTACTAATCTGAAAATTGCATTTTTAACTTAACTGGGTACCCAGAAGTCTAGTAATCGAGAGGTCCGGGGTTCAAGTCCACCTGGGGTATAAAATTTTTATTTTTTATTTTTTTTTATCCTCACCTNACTGTATTAGTACCGAAGTGTTACCCTCGGATTCGAATGACTATGGGGGCAAAAAGTCGACCACCTAAATCTAAGAACTTCTGTGGAGGGAATTTTTGAAGAAATTTTTTTTTTCTCGAGTTATGCAAAATTTTCAAAATTGCGAAAAAAAAAGTTGAAAATGACCGTATTTTGGTAATTTTTTGAGTTTTCAAAAAAAGTAAAGTGGTGAATGTAAGAACTTTTTTTGTTCTTATTTTTTGTCGTTGACATGTTTTTGATAGCATACCTCTGAATGTATGAAATTTTGAGTCAAACACGAAGTCGAAAAAACCGCTTGTCAGAATTGTCTCAAACTACTTCCAAAACATTGCTGACAAAAAATAGGGAGTAGTGACATAACGTTTTGGGTACCTTTCCCTACGTTTTCGGAAGATAAAAGTCAATTTATAGGTAAAATCAGTGTTTTTTCCACTCTTTTCAGTTTCGTACGGGTGAACTTTTTTCAATTCGAAGTTTTTGGATAGGTAGTGGTTTTCTCGCAGTNCAGTAGTGACATAACGTTTTGGGTACCTTTCCCTACGTTTTTAGAAGATAAAAGTCAATTTATAGGTAAAATCAGTGTTTTTTCCACTCTTTTCAGTTTCGTACGGGTGAACTTTTTTCAATTCGAAGTTTTTGGATAGGTAGTGGTTTTCTCGCAGTGCCTGTTAAATAGTTCTTCCAAGTTTTTCCGGTTATCAAAGTTAAATTCATGTTTCTCGCCACCTCCAGTCATCTCCCAAAAGTTCAGCAGAACCTGAAAAACCGTAAAATTTTTTGTTTCTCAGGGTCTTCAATTTAGTCTCATTTTATTATTTTCAGCCTATTTCTATGATTCATGCCTGAATTACTCCAAACATACAAAAAAAACAGACAAAAAATGGAATGAGAATTTCTGAACTGACGAGGTGCATGTACTTCAATAATATTCTTATTTTCCACCGAATTTCACTGTTTTTTGGAGTAATTCAGGCATGAATCACAGAATTAGGCTGAAAATAATAAAATGAGACTAAATTGAACACCCTGAGAAACAAAAAATTTTACGGTTTTTCAGGTTCTGCTGAACTTTTGGGAGATGACTGGAGGTGGCGAGAANTACAAAAAAAACAGACAAAAAATGGAATGAGAATTTGTGAACTGACGAGGTGCATGTACTTCAATAATATTCTTATTTTCCACCGAATTTCACTGTTTTTTGGAGTAATTCAGGCATGAATCATAGAATTAGGCTGAAAATAATAAAATGAGACTAAATTGAACACCCTGAGAAACAAAAAATTTTACGGTTTTTCAGGTTCTGCTGAACTTTTGGGAGATGACTGGAGGTGGCGAGAAACATGAATTTAACTTTGATAACCGAAAATACTTGGAAGAACTATTTAACAGGCACTGCGAGAAAACCACTACCTATCCAAAAACTTCGAATTGAAAAAAGTTCACCCGTACGAAACTGAAAAGTGGAAAAAACACTGATTTTGCCTATAAATTGACTTTTATCTTCCGAAAACGTAGGGAAAGGTACCCAAAACGTCATGTCACTACTCTCTATTTTTTGTCAGCAATGTTTTGGAAATAGTTTGAGACAATTCTGACAAGCGGTTTTTTTCGACTTCGTGTTTGACTCAAAATTTCATACATTCAGAGGTATGCTATCAAAAACATGTCAACGACAAAAAATAAGAACAAAAAAAGTTCTTACATTCACCACTCTACTTNGCAGGCACTGCGAGAAAACCACTACCTATCCAAAAACTTCGAATTGAAAAAAGTTCACCCGTACGAAACTAAAAAGAGTGGAAAAAACACTGATTTTACCTATAAATTGACTTTTATCTTCCAAAAACGTAGGGAAAGGTACCCAAAACGTTATGTCACTACTCCCTATTTTTTGTCAGCAATGTTTTGGAAGTGGTTTGAGACAATTCTGACAAGCGGTTTTTTTCGACTTCGTGTTTGACTCAAAATTTCATACATTCAGAGGTATGCTATCAAAAACATGTCAACGACAAAAATTAAGAACAAAAAAAGTTCTTACATTCACCACTCTACTTTTTTTGAAAACTCAAAAAATTACCAAAATACGGTCATTTTCAACTTTTTTTTTCGCAATTTTGAAAATTTTGCATAACTCGAGAAAAAAAAATGTCTTCAAAAATTCCCTCCACAGAAGTTCATAGATTTAGGTGGTCGACTTTTTGCCCCCATATTCATTCGAATCCGAGGGTAACACTTCGGTACTAATACAGCTCAGAGGTGCAAATTGGAAGTTTTGCAAAAGTTATTCGTTAACAAATTTGATTTTCTCATAAAATGTGGTGATTTTTGAGCCCCATATCGATCTATTTTGAAGCATTTTGAGAAATTTTGTGTTTTTCTGGCTCAACTGGGTAGAGGGCGGACTAGCAATCTAGGGGTCGAGGGTTCAAACCCATTTGTGCTTAACTTTTTTTGTTTTGTTTTACTAATCTGAAAATTGCATTTTTAACTTAACTGGGTACCCAGAAGTCTAGTAATCGAGAGGTCCGGGGTTCAAGTCCACCTGGGGTATAAAATTTTTATTTTTTATTTTTTTTTATCCTCACCTTCATGTCGCCCTGATTATAGATTGCGCAGAGGCGAAACTTGTCCTTCTTGGACAGCTTGGAGGAGTTCTTGATCCATTCACGGCACTTGATCATGGGGGTCTGCGCCTGCCACATGTCCGCCAACTTCATGACCCCTTCGACGGTCTCGTCTGGAAAATTGGATTTTTAACGATTTTTGATTAGAAATAAAGGGTTTTGGATGAAATTTTGAAAAAAAAATTTTTTGGAATTTTTTTTTGAAAATTTTTGTTTGCGAATTTTGGCTTGTTTTTCATCGAGTTCATGGTTTTAGTCAATTTTTCATTAATTTCATCAGGTTTATTGAGATTTATACAGAGAGTTGACTTTCCGAAATTTTGAAAAGNTTTTGCGAATTTTGGCTTGTTTTTCATCGAGTTCATGGTTTTAGTCAATTTTTCATTAATTTCATCAGGTTTATTGAGATTTATACAGAGAGTTGACTTTCCGAAATTTTGAAAAGAAAGGGGTCAAAACTATTTTTTGTGGATTTCCCTCGGCTTTTTTAGGATTTTTAAAAGATTTTTCTCTCAAAACAAAAAGCCTAATAAGACTCACCGTTTATTCGCTGCTCCAATTGTTTTGATCCAGTGATCTCGAACGCCAGAGTTGCCCTAAAAGAAAGATAATGATATATAGAAAATTTCGAAAAGTAGACTTACTCTCAAGGAAGGTTGTAGGGGGCAAAAGCGACGAGCTTCAGATGAAAGTTCTCCATGAAAACGAGCCATTGGCAAACTCTGCAAAAAGATTGAAATTCATAGTTTGGAAAGTCGAGGCTAGATTATCATTGTTTGAAAACTTTCGAAACACGGAATTAGATCAATTTCTGTTTCCTATGGCCGAAAATTTTCTAAAAAAAAACTCACATTTTTTCATATTCCCAATTGGGAGAAGATTTTGCGAATTGAGCAAGGCGAGAGGGGGGGGGGGGCGTAGTTTCAAAAANAATTTTTGATTAGAAATAAAGGGTTTTGGGTGAAATTTTGAAAAAAAAAATTTTGAAATTTTTTTTTGAAAATTTTTTTTTGCTAATTTTGGCTTGTTTTTCATCGAGTTCATGGTTTTAGTCAATTTTTCATTAATTTCATCAGGTTTATTGAGATTTTTACAGAGAGTTGACTTTCCGAAATTTTGAAAAGAAAGGGGTCAAAACTATTTTTTGTGGATTTCCCTCGGCTTTTTTAGGATTTTTAAAAGACTTTTCTCTCAAAACAAAAAGCCTAATAAGACTCACCGTTTAGTGGCTGCTCCAATTGTTTTGATCCAGTGATCACGAACGCCAGAGTTGCCCTAAAAGAAAGATAATGATATATAGGAAATTTCGAAAAGTAGACTTACTCTCAAGGAAGGTTGTAGGGGGCAAAAGCGACGAGCTTCAGATGAAAGTTTTCCATGAAAACGAGCCATTGGCAAACTCTGCAAAAAGATTGAAATTCATAGTTTGGAAAGTCGAGGCTAGATTATCATTGTTTCAAAACTTTCGAAACACGGAATTAGATCAATTTCTGTTTCCTATGGCCCTAAATTTTCTTTAAAAAAACTCACATTTTTTCATATTCCCAATTGGGAGAAGATTTTGCGAATTGAGCAAGGCGAGAGGGGGGGGGGGGGGGGGTGTCAAAAATAAACAAAGAGAANTTCAAAACTATTTTTTGTGGATTTCCCTCGGCTTTTTTAGGATTTTTAAAAAAATTTTCTCTCAAAACAAAAAGCCTAATAAGACTCACCGTTTATTCGCTGCTCCAATTGTTTTGATCCAGTGATCTCGAACACCAGAGTTGCCCTAAAAGAAAGATAATGATATATAGGAAATTTCGAAAAGTAGACTTACTCTCAAGGAAGGTTGTAGGGGGCAAAAGCGACGAGCTTCAGATGAAAGTTTTCCATGAAAACGAGCCATTGGCGAACTCTGCAAAAAGATTGAAATTCAAAGTTTGGAAAGTCGAGGCTAGATTATCATTGTTTCAAAACTTTCGAAACACGGAATTAGATCAATTTCTTTTCCTATGGGCGAAAATTTTCTTTAAAAAAACTCACATTTTTTCATATTCCCAATTGGGAGAAGATTTAGCGAATTGAGCAAGGCGAGAGGGGGGGGGTGAATTTGGAAAAAAAATCAGAGGTGAAAGAGGCCATCAATCAGAGTATAGCCTGGGAGAAGAGACATCGGAGCGCCGAATACAGAGTCCACTACTCTAGAAGGGTGGAGTAGAGAAGAGAAAACCAACGAGATAGTCAAGACTAATGTATGATTTTTTCTCATCTAGACCTTCTTCTAGAGCAGCGTTCATCTGCACTCGAACGCTCCGAGTTTCTGAATGAATGAATGCATTCAGGGTCTTATTAGGATATCTGCGAAGATTGTTAGGGCGGGGCGTCCGATGCAGTGTGTTCGAGATCTCTAATTTCTCTTCTTTCCATACAATGTCTATCCTTGGTCAAGACACTCTATGTTATTACCTTCCTAGAGACATTGTTCCTCTTTCGCCCCGCCTATCTTATAATAACATTCTGCTGTCACTCTTATGAGAGTGTGAATCGCACGTAAGAGTATATTACTTTAGGCAGACAAAAGTCGAGAAGAAACGGAAGAATGCTGTGAACGGAGAATGACAGTTCGGTATGTGATAGGTGTCACTGGAAAGAGGGGATTCACATTGATAGCAATGGAAATGATCAAATCAAAATTTTTTGAAAACCTGTGCTCATTAGAACTGGTTAATCTCGAATCTGAACTGCACAATGAAAATGCGCTCAATTTTCAAATTGTCAAAAATTGCAACGATTCTGACTTCCATTTTATTTTTCAGGTTCAGGACTTTCGAGATTCTAGCAAGAAGTCTTTTGACTACCATCTTCTGTTGCGGTGGTCTGTAGCGGTGCCATCGTATTGCTGTCAATTGCAATCCCATTTTTTTCGGTGACACTCAGCACATACTAAGCTGTCATTCCCCATTCACAGCATTCTTCAGTTTCTCGGCTGTTGTCTACCTTCAATAATACCCTTTCATGTGCGATTCGCACCATCATAAGAGTGACAGCATGAATTGTACGATAGACGGGGCGAGAGGGGGAAAACGTCTCTGGGAAAGGAAAATCGGAGAGTGTCTCGACTAAGAATAGACACTGTGTGGAAAGGAGAGAAATTAGAGATAGTGAACACACAGCATCGGACGCCCCGCCCTCACCATCCCTACCCTAACAAGACCCCGAATTCATTCATTCAGAAACTCGGAGCGTTCGAGTGCAGATGAACGCTGCTCTAGAAGGAGGTCTAGATGAGAAAAAACCAATAGGTAAGTCTTGACCATTTTGTTGGTTTTCTCTTGTATTCACCCTTTTAGAGTAGTGGACTCTGTATCAGACGCTCCGATGTCTCTTCTTCCTGGCTATACTCTGTATTCATGGCCTCTCTTACCCTTGATTTTTTTTTGAAACTCACCCCCCCCCCCCCCCCNTTAGATTCAGGTGGTCGACTTTTTGCCCCCATAGTCATTCGAATCCGAGGGTAACACTTCGGTACTAATACAGTTTAGTAATATTCGTACGATTACTCAGAGATATGTTTAACAGTTTCAATCGGCTGGTTGACCCGAGCATCCAAGGTCTATGGGAAGGAGTGTCCGTACGGCTGACACAAGAAGGCAGGTGTTTCCTGCGGGCCAACTGACCGATCACAAAGACAAAAATCTGGACAGTGTACAACGAAGAAGGATATAAAAACGAACTTCAAAATTTTATGTTCATTCCCTTTCATTTCTCTTTTCTATTCAGTTCTTTCGGATATCAGCCACATTTGATTGGATTTCTTGTTCTGACCCCCGAATGGGATGTGTTTCTCATGTTGACTGAATGATATGCACATGTTATTTTCTCTTGAAGTGAATATTCTATGATGCTTTTCTGAAAAATCCAGGCAGATTTGCCATCAAAAACATTTTTGACGCCAAACTACATGGATACAAATTCAGGAACCCCGAGTTTTGTAGTTCGAGTTTTGGAATAGGAAATGTTCTGGAATCTGAATAGCTCAAAGTGATTAATATACGTTCTATCAAAAAATTTACAGAAAAACGCGGTTTAACCTGAAATACCAGTGGCACTAAACGATTTGGGGTCTCCACCAATAGTACTGGGAACCTGAATTCTGCCTATATTCCTGAGTCCTGAAATTGAAATAGCGTTTTAACAACATTTTCATTCAAATAGCCAAAAAAGAAAACACTTGCTCATCAATGAATTAACACAAAAGATAGAGACAACGAATCCATGTAATTTGGCAGGTATTTGAAGAAAATGAAATGAAGAAGAGGAAGAGTTGACAACCATTGAATCTTGAACGATGAGGAGGAAATGGAAAGGCAAGAAGAAGAAAACTATCAGAATCGGATTGACGGGGATCGGAAGAATAGACAAGAAAGCAGTGTGAACAAATAAAAGGTGTGTGAAAGTTTCGAAAAATAGATATAGAAACTAGAAAAAAAGATGAATAGAACTAGAATGCTGCGTCGAAATTTTTTACTCTTGTTCCGAGTCCTCCACCCGCCGAAAGTACATAGTTAGACTCGAATTCATATTTCCTGGAAAAGAAGTTCGATGAAAATCTCAACGTTTTGAAGTTTTTGAAACGTTTTTGTTCGGGAATCTATTTTCTTCAAAGCACTCACGTTTCACTAGTTGAGACTGTTCGTGGTTTATTCATGAAAGTTCTGATGAGTCCATGGAACGAACAATTGTGACTAACAACCATTTGAATCATATAGGTGGACTGAAAACTGTGTATCACGCTAATTGGACTACTTAGAAAAAAAACTCACATCAAAACGATCCCCATATTCGGTACCTTTGAGTTCATATGGTTCCACTGATGCGCCATCAAAACATATGCCACCAAAAGTGCCAATGGTGTCGTCCGCTCTGCAAAAAATGAATATTGAGATGACAACATATGGTAAGAATTTGTTCAACATCATGTTGCAAACTCCAATTCAAACACGGTTTCGAGCTCCCTCATACACAAGAATTCAGAGTTCCTGAATCTTCACACCTTTCTTATTCCCATAACAAATAACTCACAAAAAATTCCTCTCGACGAGTTTCATCCGTATACACCAAGTATGATTCATATCGCACGTCAGTTTCCCGAACGCTCTAATTTGGGTCTCCCCCGCAGAAACGGAACCCAGAAAAGCCAGAATCACGACAGCAATAGAGAAATTCATGGTTAGAACAGTCTAGTTTCGGAGAAAATTTTTCAGAAATGAGATACGGGTCGTGAGGTAGGTTCGATTGTTCTTCTTAAATAGTAATCCCACTTAACAAGATTTATATTGAAATGGGTGGGCTTGACGAATCTTCGATGACCTTGAAGTGGGCGTGCCTTATTGAATCTAAAAAATCTAAAGAGGGATACACGGCATGGGTGGTCAAAATCTGGGATAGGTTTTGGAAATGTAGGGCGGAGTCTATTTTTCAAACCATGTTGGAGAAAGGAAAAACACCATTATCTTAAGATTTTTGAATTGTTCCATGTAGAATCTTTGAAAGAGCTGAAATAATGATCTGAGAATCTTTCCAGCAAATAGGAATCAAAAACGAACTGAGCAACGATGTGAACAGACAAACAAGAGATAGTTTGAATTTTGGGACTTTTGAATGCAATAGAAGGTTCATTGACGAAGGGGCTAGCGACTTATACGGCCACTGGGAGTAGGAAAAGTTTTGGAGTACACCATACTGTTGGTATTTTATTCGTAAAAATTTTCGTTTGGTGGGAATGTTTCGTCGTATATTATTGCTGTGCTGATTCCTATTTTGTGTAGTTTAAGCGTTGTCGCAAAAAAACGTCAGAAATATTCTCCTTGTTCCAGGTCTGCTCATTCTGATGGATCATTTCTGATTTGAATAGCTAATGATTCATTTGTGGTATTCTCTACACTATCGTGCAATGAGATATGAAATTGAACCGTTTTTAGTCGAAAATGGTCCATTTTGAACGGTTGAGACAGTATTCACTCGATTTCTTCATAATGTGTTGTGTACAGTAAGCAACTCTAAACCATCATTTTCGAAGTTGAAAACTTTTTCCGAAAGTCAAACTCACTTCGAAAATGAAGTCAGATAATTCAGGTATAGGCACCTCGAATTTCGGCACATTCGGTGCTATTTTGACAATTCTCAATTTTTTTTGTTTTTTCGCGACCTGGCAAACTTGTTCGCATACTTTGAAAAAACGTTAGACTACCAAACGGGAGTTTTCAAGTTGATCAATAAATCTACAATTTTCGAGAAAAATCGTGTAATTGTATCATACTTTTTCAACTGCTCAAAGAAAACCATTTTCTACACAAACGGTCGAATTGTACATTTTAGAGCCCGGTACTGTAGCTGAAGAACAGAGCAAGTATTAGAGATGATGCTGTTCACTGAAAACCGTGTTGTATACCGATTCCTTTGTTCCCCACATTCAGTTCCCGAGAGGAACCCAGAATTTCTGCAAAGATCATTCTTGCTCTTCAGATACAGAAGACGCCAAACCTTTTCTATTTCGGTTCATGATGTGTGTTCTAATTCCACATATAAATCTATACGAGAAGGAAATGTGCACAGTGAATAGATGCGGCGATGTGATTGATGGGAAAAAATGCCTCTGCCGCACACCCTAATAAAAATACGGGAGAAATACGGCGCACTATTTTGATCCAGAGTCTGTGGTGGAACGATTCGTTGAATAGATGGCGAATCTATTAAAATTTTTAAATTTACGGGGTTAATTGAATGAGACGAGAAGCTGCTTCCGAAGGGTTCTAGGGCTAGACACGTTATGTATTTTCCAAAACCTGGATAGGATGGAAAAATGAAAATAGGGAGGAAATTGAAAAAGCTGATTCTATTCGACATGAAATGGGATTTCTGAAAAAGGACACATAAAAACGTCTTGGAAAGGAATCATCTTTAGATTTTTGAGAGACACGGGATGAAAGAGTATGGAGGACTGCTTGTTCCCTCTTGAAACTGTATCGTAATTTCAGGGACCAATTGGAGCAAATGAGAATTTTCAAATTTAAAATTCGAGATTCAAATACACATACCCTTGTAATTCTTACTACACAGCGTCTGAAAACTTTCTTCCATAATTCCTGCACTTCGTATGCTTATCGTAAGACAAATGTCTGTATTCCAGAGATTCCATAGGATTTCAAGAGCATCGAAGTATGAACGGCTATAAAAATTATATAAATTGACGGGCTCCTAAAATTATTGGACGCATTGCATAACAGGTGATCCGCGGAAGATCCGTTATGTGCCGCAGTCGCGCATGGTTGTGATAGGATTCCCATGTAAACTCATAACGGATCCACAGTGGATCCACAAAGCTTCATGCCCCGATCTGTTTCGAATCTGTTTTTGTGTTCCATTTTTTTTGAAGTTGCGAAGTTGTGAACTGTAGTTGCTAAACATCATCGAAATGTTTGACGCTTCCCTGTCATATTCTCTAAAATAACAATGGACATTGAATCGTTACATATAACAATTGAAAAAAAAGAGCAGTAGACGACTTTATATTTGTACCTCTCTTCTGTCAAAGTAATCAACTATTGTTTAGGTGAGTAATTTTGAACACAGGGTTCGATGGTTCTCGAAAACATCCGTGACACTTCAATATGTGATTTTTTGTGGAAGAGAGCATTTTGAAATGGTAATTTGTTCTTCAGAAGTTCATTCATTGTTTTCTGAAGTCTACTCTTCAATGCACACAAAACCAACAGCAGAGTTGGAAGACTTGGGTGAACGTTTTTAATGTAACGCAATCTGCTTCATAGTGCATATCTCTCATTGTGTGCGCTTATTTTCTGTTTCTGTTTCATGTGTAAATCCCTATATGCGCTGCATTGAAGAAATATCTTACTATGTGGTACCATTAATTCTAAAATTTTCATTTCGGAGCCCTTTCTGGTATTAGACCATTAACAGCAAGAAAAAAAAATTAACGTTCTATCCACCATCTCTTTCACATCACATAATCTCAAACAATAACCACTAAATCTGCCGACAGATCGAACCGAGAGGATTAGAGGAATTAGAGGTTCCGCAGAGATTTTTGTTCAGCTGAGAGTCTTTTAATGCAAAAAAAAAATTCAATCAGAAACTTTGACAGCTTATAACTCAAACTGCATTAAATTTTTTCTTTCATAATTTGAATCTGCAGAATCAGTTCCAATTGAGCTGGATTAGGGGAAAATTTTCAAAATTCTGAAATTTGTAATGCTCCTGACAATTCATATCATGTGGATTGTTTATTTTAGTTTCAAAATCTTCACAAAAAAACTCACACTCAGAATTTCTCTCTAGTACTCATCAAATCAATTTCTCGCTGTTTTTCATGTTTCGTTTTTCATTTTGCCTTCTGAAACAAAATCGCACTGAAAAAAAACCAGATTTTCCACACAATTTGTTTGAGATTTCCATATTGAAACCCCACCAATGTTCTGAAAGTCTGTCGCCTTAAAAATTTGTCCTGGTGTGTTTCAGAGAAACGCTCCTTTTTTTCTCAATTTTTCGGTTTTAATTTAAAATATTTGAATCTCACTACATACAACCAACCAATTTTGTTGTTTCCCGGCTGAAAATCCATCCAATACCGTTTATATACTAATCCTTTTCGGTCGTCGCAAGGGTGACGTATTCTCCTCACTCTTTCTCTCTGCCACGGCCGCGTGGCCTAGAAATTGCGAAAACCTCGGCCATTCATTTCATGTTGCATTTTCTTCATTTTTTGGGATTTTCGTTTCGGAAGTGATTTGATTTTGTTTTGTTTTCAGACACAATGTCTTATCATGAATTTGGAGGAAAACCCTACAATCTTCTTTTGTATTTGATACCATTTCAAGGCGAACTCATGAAGAGCGCGATGTTCCGTGGTAAAGACTGGTGAGCTTTTTTTGTATTTGTGTTGTTTAATTTCAAGATTTTGTGAGTTTTTGTGAATTAGAATTCAAAATATTAGCACGGTGGTGAGAGAAACAAAGTAAAAATGGAAAAATACATTTTTCAGGATCGCTGGCCTGACTGACGCGGGGAGAGGGTTGTACATGTACTTGGACTGTCCAAGTTCCCTCCATGCTGACGTCACTGCTCACTTCTGTGTTCGATACAATACCAAAGAAGTTTGGGACTACAAAGCGGAGACACTCTACACTGAAACGGTCAGGTGCGAAGGCGGCGAGTACATGAAGATGCAATATCACGACATCGAGGGAAAACTACAAGAGTGGTTTAGTCGAAAAAATGCGGTCTTCTACATTTGGGTGCGAATCACTTCTGTCATCTATCTGAGAGCGAGGCGAGAAGTCACCCGAGCCTCGAAACCCGATATCATCCATCATTCCGAGAAACTGTCAAAGTTGCTCTTGACTCAGGAGTACAGATACGACAAATACTTGGAACTCGACGACGACATCGATCCCACTGAAGTAGAGGAGCTGTCCAATTATATATCCTATGAGAAAAAGCTCACTAGTGAGTTGAGAAATGTTTTCTGAAAATTCGATGTCTCTTGCAGAGGACAATATCCCAAAACTCTTGCGGATCGCACATCAGTTGGAATGTCCGGAGGTTACTCGTGCCTGTGAAAAATTCATGTTGGAGAATAAGGAGGAGTTCACGTGGTATGAGAGAGACAAATTGGCGTTCCGATACAAGCTCTACAATGTGCAGGTGAGCTGAGCACCAGTCATTATTAGCTAAACAGAATTCTTTGTTTTTCAGGCCGAAATAGTAGAGGAGGAAGAGGAGATGAGAAGGGAAAGGAAACGAGCTCAGGAGCGAGAAATTGAAGAACAGCAAGAAGAAGAACGACTGAACCCATCTCGAAAAAGACGAAGAAGAAGGCGATGATTCGGTATTTCGAACAACTCCATCTCCAAGTGTTCTCTTCCCTCCTCATTTTCCGTTAATTATTTCCATTCTCATCGTTCATCTTACTGTACATTCATCCCCGGCATGATTATTTGACTTCCATTCCTATTTTTGATGTTCTCAATATATTTTATTCAATGTGATCCAATCCAAATTGATACTCCCCCCAGCCTGTTCCCGATTCGTTTCCCATTTTCCATGACTGTTCTCCTTCCACTAATATTTTTCCAACTTCCCAATTTCTTACCCAACATTCCAGTCCAATCATAGTTTCCCGTGTTCCAGTTAAATTTCTTTCTGATATTTTCATTCTCTAATAATCCCTCTGCATTATTTTCCAATAAATATATCTGCTATCTGAAAAATCTTCTGTTCTCATTCTCCACTGGTCACGTCATCGGGGTGCCCTCTCCGTGTTTCCTTCTCCTCTCCCATCAGCCCTCTCGTGGCGTGTTGGCCTTTCTTCTCCTCGTCCCGTTGTCCGCACACTGGCAGAGAAAAAAGCACACTGGCACTCACAAACACACAAACACACACAACGGTCACAGGGCACGAGCAGCCGGGGCAAGAAGCAAGCGATCGATAACGCGTCGGCGTCTCTTCAACACTAGCGCACACTGCCTGGAGGACGCGCCGGCAGAGACTCTCTTCTTCTAAACCGTTTGGAAGAATACACACGCTTCGGCAACGGCGGCGCGCAGCCTCGGCCCGGCCGGCAGCAGTGGAGTAAGCAGCATGACTGCCTGCGTCTCCTCGACAGAAAAAAAATGGCCGGGGCGAGAGAGAAAGAGAGACGTTGGCAAGGTCGACAACACTTTGAGGTGGTGCCTCCACAGAAACAGAAAGAAAAGGACAGAGTGATAGAAAAGAGAACAACAAAAAGTCGGGAGTGGTGCCTGAAAAACTCGAAAAAAAATGCATAATGAAAAAAACAAAGGCTTCACAAACAAAAAGAGAACATGAAATTCTCACTTTTAGAAAAAAGAAATTACCTTCTTGAAATTGAAAATTCATTGAGAAAAATAAGCAGATTCAACGTTCCTGTAACAGATATCAAAAAGTGGCTAACTAACAAGGTATTTATTCCATTAGGAGAAACGTTGTGTTAGTTGATTACTGTTTGATAACTTTCACAGAAACCGCGATAAAAAAAGCTCGAAGTCGCAGTACCGGAGTGCATTTTTCCTCGAAAAATGAAATTCGTGAATATGGGTTTCTGAAATTCCTCTTTCAAACTACATGCTTCGTTACTGCTGGTTCCGAAGTCGACTTGGAAAATTGCCCGGTGAGATGTTGTCCAAAACTAAGGAATTCGGAGAAGGCTATCCGGGAACAATAGAAATCTGGTTTAATGAGACTGTGAATCAAAAATTGATGAAGAGTGCTTCCCTTTGAAACATTAAAATGTTGTCTGTCTAGCTTCTCTTGAACTGTTCGACGTGTCATCGAACATTTACGGTGCTGACCAGTGAAAATCAGTTAGCGTAAGAAAAAGGAAGCCGATGATTGTTTGAAATCTAAACCAACTCCTAAAAGCTGGAGCAACCTGTAGATCGGAGAAAACTTGTTTCATAGTTGTTTGTTTTGTCATCGTCCACCTGAAAAGCTGATGCTGAAAAATGCCTAAATTTTGTGAACCCTGAAACACTTGAAAAACCGCGACTCTTTAACAGGAAAGTTTATTCATCTTGGGGATTTGAGGAACACTTTCAACGGATCGGAACGGGAGGAGTGCCGGCACACATTCCATTCTTAACCATGAGATTGCTGATGTTGGGAGAGTATATGGATGGTTGGGGAGGAGGGAGTAAAAGGAGGAATGGATAAAGATGGAAGTTTAAAAGTAGCGTTTGACAAAAATTAGATTGGGATCTGCCTGTCGAGGAACCTTCACTCCGATCTGCTTATTGAATCTCACGAAGAAAACTTCTTGAGCATTGGCAGTGAATTGAGATGTCAAGGCAGTGTTGATTTGGTTGCGAACCTGAAACTGACATCTTGAAATCTGATCGCTTGGAAACCCCGAAACTCACGGAAGTGATTCTTTTGGCGACCAGAAGAACGGTGATGATGCCGTAGAGGGGGAACTGGTAGTTCACTGAAAAATGCAGGAGAGTCTCTGAAATTTTCTCTGAAATTTCTGCTTGACTTACTCTCCATCCAGGCCAGGTAACGCTCCCATGGCATTCCCGGGGCGATTTTCATCAGGTAGGTGAACGATCCCATTTGGGCGAATAGGAAGATGGTGCTGATGTCGGCGTAAATCTTGAGACATTGCATCGAGCTGGAAGTATTTCATTAGGTTGGATGATGCTATTCTAGAAAGCTTTACATCTTGTTCTGTTCCAGCTGGAATCGCATGGACAAACTTGACCGTTGCATTTTGGCTCGCAGTTTCTTGTTGTGGTAGAAGAGATATCCGAACATGATCCGAGCCACGACTTGGGAGACGAGAGCGATCTCAGAGTTCAGGTTGGCGATTTCAGGGTGCCCTGGTTTGTAGACGGAACAGTACGGCATGAACACACCATCGAAGGCCAGGTTCGAATAGGCCAAGTACAATGGGAAAGCTGCCAGGCACACCTGAAACCATTCTCGGTATGAGTCTCAGACATCACCTAATGACATCAACTGACTAAACTTCGGTTGAAAATCATCTTCCGGGTTCTTGAATTAGTTGGTCACCCCTTCTGATCTATTTTAGCCAGCCACTCTCAACCTATCAACCACATGATCCACCTCAGGGACCCGGAGCCTAGACGCCTCTTTTCAACTACGTCAGGAAGTGGAATAACATTTCTAGTTTCTATATCGGTTCTCATTCGCTAATGAAGCAATTGGGAAAAGTCACGAGGGGAGAGCTATGATGGAAAAAAAAGATTGAGCAGTTCCCATAGAGTCCACCAGTAATGACGTACCGGAAGAAACATGAGCAAGACGCCGATCCAGAGGAATCTGTTCTCGTAACGATCCTTGAGAATCGTGGCAATCAATCGCTCAATGATCAACGGGATGGTCGTGTAAATGGTGATCCATATTCCTGAGTTATAGAAGAAACGAAAGACAAAACATCTGTAAATATTTCTGCATGAGTGCTCAGAAAAACAAGACAATATAAGCTTCTCAGCCTTCATGCTTACCTGTAGATGTTCGGAATCATTTCACATGGATCCAAGACAGTGTAGTTGTACAGGTCGAGAGCATGAAGAGTCACTCGCCCGTAGCAGTGCAAGATTAATCCGATGAGATACATTTGCATGATGAGACGGAGATTTATGTGGAAGGTTCGCATGAACATTCCGGTCCACAGTTTCAATGAACCCCAAACAAAAAGTGGAGTGCCGAGTGCTGCGATGATGAGATTGTAGCCCATTGCCAATTTCAGCTCTCTGGAAAGGTAACATTAGAGAAATGCCGATTCAACATTCGAAACGTTTATATGCTTACCTAGACGATGCCAGCAGCACCATCACCGAGCAATTGTTTCTCATGGTGGGAGCTGTCGAGATCAGCGGCTACCAGGAAGTGCTCCGGAATTCAAGAATGATTTTAGTCTCTATCGGTATAGGGAGGTGTGGCTTGGAAGAGAGCCAGGCTTGACTCTACGCCACCGTTCTCTAGAGGATTCATTAGCGACTAGTCTTTCATTCGGAAACGATTATTAATCATGATTTCTCATCTTTCCAGTTGTTATTCGCTTGGAGAATGCTTAAATTTCTGGGAAAGGGCAAAGAAATGGGTCTCTAGGGGTGAAAGTGCTTATTGGAATGCGAAGATCTCACGGATGGAACCTTCTGGAAAGTCTGAGGTCAGGAAAACTTTCAACGCAAGGGAGTGATGGAGGAATTTCAAAAACGAGAAACTGAAGCACAAGAATTTGAGACTTTGCTAGAGATTAGACCATTCTTGGAGGATTCTGGTCTTGACGTGTGCGGAATCAAAAACAGTGCGAATGGAGTGAAGAGTGACCCAGCCGCATTCGAATCTACGAGCGATGTCTTCCTCAATGTGACCAAAATTTTCGATCCATCTTCTGAAATACCAAAATTCTCCGTATGTTCTTTCAACTCGACCTTCGTGGGTAATTCCTGTGGTGAGGCGATTGAAGTGTTTTTCTACGTTTGCTCAATCGATCCAGTACCCTCCGGCGTTCTTCTATTCTGTCCCTTCAAAGATTTTAGAGCATCAATGGCACTGGAGTAGTTGTATCGTTTCAAAACACTCATTTTACCGTAATCTGTTGTATGAGTCAAGTCTTCCAAAGTAGGAAGATGTGGGTTGGAAGAGAGCGAAAGGAGGCGGATTGACTACCAATTCGTTCTCTCTGGAGGATTCATTAGCGACTAGTCTTCCATTCGGAGAAGATTACTAATCGTGATTTTTCATTTTTCCAGTTGTTATTCGCTCGGAAAATGCTTGAATTT
This sequence comes from Caenorhabditis sp. 40 LS-2015, assembly GCA_900536305.3. Classification (NCBI taxonomy): domain Eukaryota; kingdom Metazoa; phylum Nematoda; class Chromadorea; order Rhabditida; family Rhabditidae; genus Caenorhabditis; species Caenorhabditis tribulationis. The sequence continues at coordinate 32,026 of LR544353.1, forward strand.
CGGAAAAGGGCAAAGAAGTGGGTCTCTATGGGCGAAAGTGCTTTTTGAAATGAAAAGATCTCACGGATGGAGCATTCTGGAAAGCTTGTGATCCGAAAAACCTTCAAAACAAGGGAGTGAAGGAGGAAATTAAAAAAAAAGAAACTGAAATCTGAGAATTTGAAACTTTGTCAAAAGGGCAGCATTCTTGTTGTCACAATTCTGACATTGAATTGAGCCAGACAAATTATTCCGAGAAGCTCAGATTGATATTCAACGTTCTATTTTAACAGGAGGATACTGGTCTTGGCGTGTGCGGAATAAAAAACAGTGCGAATGGAGTGAAGAGTGACCCAGCCGCATTCGAATCTACGAGCGATGTCCGCCTCAATATGACCAAAACTGTCGATCCATCTTCTGAAATACCAAAATTCTCCGTATGTTCTTTCAACTCGACCTTCGTGGGTAATCTCTGTGGTGAAGTGATGAAACCGTTTTCCTGTGTTCGCTCAATCAATCCAGCACCCTCAGAAATTCTTCTATTCTGTTCCTTCAAAAATTTCAGAACATCAATGGCACTTGAGTATTTGTATCGTTTCAAACTCTCATTTAACCGTAATCTGTTGTATGAGTCAAGTCTTTCAAAGTAGGAAGGTGTGGGTTGGAAGAGAGCGAAAAGCGGCGGATTGACTACCAAGTCGTTCTCTCTGGAGGATTCATTAGCGACTAGTCTTTCTTTCGGAAACGATTATTAATCATGATTTTTCATTCTTCCAGTTGTTATTGGCTTGGAGAATGCTTAAATTTCTGAAAAGGGCAAAGAAGTGGGACTCTAGGGGTGAAAGTGCTTATTGAAATGGAAAGATCTCACGGATGGAACCTTCAGGAAAGTCTGTGATCAGAAAAACCTTCAAAACAAGGGAGTGAAGGAGAAACTTCAAAGACGAGATACTAAAATCTGAGAAGTTGAAACTTTGTCAAAAAATGAAGCATTCTTATTCTACCAATCCGAATCAAACATCGAACTCGAGCCTGCCAAATCATTTCAAGAAGCTCCGAATTGATATCGTGAAGAATACAATGCTTCTTCTCGTGACCACTTGTGCGTCCTTGACCAGATCGTTGAGTTGAGTGCACGGATGTCATCTTCTCAACTTTCATTCTGACTATAATAAGTCGAGATTTGGATCAGCTACATATCCAGTTAGCTGTGCTAGTAGCGAGTCAGAGCAACAAGACTTGGAGTTCTGTCAAATGGCGCAATGATGGTGTCGAGGTTCCGACCGAGTAGAACATTTCAGATTTATGGTCCTGTTTGACGACGAGGATTCTGGACTTGACGTGTGCTGAATCAAAAATAGTGCGGAGCGACCCAGCCGCATTCGAATCAACTACCGATTTATTTTTGCTTACTGGATCCAGTACCCTCCGGCGTTCTTCTATTCCGTTCCTTCGAAGGTTTCAGAGCATCAATGGAGTATTTTTCTTGTTTCAAACTTTCAAGAAAAATGATCCACTCTTTATTTTACCGTAGTCTATTGTGTGAGTCAAGTCTTCCAAAGTAGGAAGGTGTGGGTTGGAAGAGAGGGAAAGGAGGCGAATTGACTAATAAGCCGTTCTCTCTGGAGGATTCATTAGTGACTCGTATTTCATTCGGAGAATGTGTTGACGAAAATTTGAAATTTCGGAAAGGGAAGGGGAAAGGTGTCTAGGGGTGGAAGTGCTCGTTCGATTGAGAAGATCTCACGGATGAAACATTCTGGAAAACTTGTGATCAATGGTCTTTTGAGAAGAATGGAGTAAAAAACGATTTTGCAAAACAGCAAAACAATGGAATACTGTATACTTGGAGTTTGAGCCAGTGCCGAGGTGATTTGTGAAGAACCGTCTTTCAATTTTTAGCGATCAGAAAAATATCATTCACAAATTTCAGTTTCCCAGTGCTTTTCGTCACTTTCTACCACAGTTTTCCAGATTTCGGCAAGATCGTTGTGATTCCATTGATCAGCGGTGTTGGAAAAATTTTCAAACCTTCTAGTACGGATCCTCCGCTTTCAAAATGGGAAGGCGTGGATAGGAAGAGAGCGGAAAGGTTTTTTTTTTGGAAAGGTTTTGGATCCTAGTGGTAACGATAAGAATGGAAAATTGAGCAGGAAATTGATGAATCATTCAATGAAGTAGAAAATGGATGTTGGATCTCGGATGTTTTTGTTCAAGTTCTATCTTGAGGGAAATACACTGTCGCAGTTCCGAGCAAGGCGATTCTTAACAATCTGCTCAAAACTGATAAATTTCTTCCAGAAGAAGAGAGAGATAAACTTGGAGCCATGGAAAGTGATCTGAAAAGTTCCATAGTCGGTATGTACCATTCTTCATTAATTTCCTCAATGAATGGTATCGAAGATTCCTGCAAAATCAAATAGTTTTCATTTAATTCTTTTTTCTTGCCCACAAACGGATTTCCGCTAATCAAATCAGCTCCCATTATTTCATTCAACGTTTCATGCCAAAACGTTAGTTTGCCACAAAGCCCCGCCCAGATATTGCAAAATAAAGGGACACACACCAGCAGGAAAACGTGCCGCTTCAACGGACAAACCCTGTGGTTTGTCGTCTCGCCCCTCTCATAGCAGCCCTTTGAGAACATCTGCTGTTCTCTTACTTCATCAACTCTCGCATTTCTTCCAAAAAAATGGATTTTTTTCTGAATGACTATGTTGAACCGGAGCTGCCGAAGCGGATCACTATGATATTGGAGACAGATCAATACAGAGAGCGCGATCGTGATAATTGGGATGAAATCAGAGTCACGGAGACCCGCGGAGAGGAAGAATGGTGAGTGATCATTCGAGAGCTCCGCAGAATCTGAATTCATTCTTACAGGCTATTCTACTCAGAATACAACATGGATGATCAAAGACAGCTTGTACTCTCGTGTGAAAACCGAAGCGATGAGCTTCGAGAAATCGTGGTCTACATATGGGCTTGTTCTGGACAAGAGCCACCCAAACTTCTCTACGGACATTGCACTGAATTATCGAGCACCGGAAATATTTACTTCGAAGTAGACGAACAGAAAAATGTGCATCAGTTGTTCGACGAGTGCGACAAGTTCCATGCGCAAGTGTTCTTCTTGCAAATGCAAGCACTTCCAGCACCAAATCCTATTTACGATTTCACCCTGATTCAGTTTGCCTGTGGCCAAACGAAGATTTTCCACAGCAACTGCCTGGCTATACTTTCCCACTTTTTTCGAAGACACTACCTGGAGGACCGCGAAAAGGAGATAATCATCAGAAACATCACACTGAAGGATTTCACCGAACTTGTCCCATACGGAGGACTCCTCCCACCGCTAAAAATAAGTAATGCTTGAATTCGTCTATTAGCTCACAACTAACAAATTTTCAGGAGCCAACATCATCGAAACTCTTGAGAGAGCAAGTGAACTGGAGTTCGATGGTATTCTCAGATATTGCGTCTGCTACGAGCAGGTTGAGAGCCAAAGGTGAGGTCAGAAAAATGAGAAAGGATTATGAAAGCTTTATCACAATTTGATACAATAATTTTTTACTGGTTTTCAGAGATCGAGAGTGAGAAGAAATAAAACCACATGCTCATCAGTGTCCAGTTTTGAACTACCAGAACAATAACATCCATCCACATTTTTCGATCTGGAATCCATGTTCTTTTTTTCTGTCATTTCCCTCAAATCAATTCTCATCCTAATTTACCAAAGGCACTTTTTTTCTGCTATCCCCATGTAGTTTTTCCCATCCAAGCATTGTCTCTTCTCAAAGTACCAATAGATGTGAAGTAGATGCTCAATTCGAACATTTATAATCTCCCTCTTTCATCCACATTAATCTGTCAGTCTTTTTTCCCCGGTCCCTCATCCTCACTCGAACATATTGTATCCCCCCATGTCACAATCCCATATACCTCACACCATTTCATATACCGCCCAATTCTAATTCCCAATCTTTGATGTTCTGCTGGAGTCTCTGATCTATCTGCCCTACTCGCGAATGAATTCCATTCAGTGTTCTCTAATCTGTTTATACTCGAGTATTGAACGTAGAAAACAGCGACACCGCGACGCCGCACCTTTTTCTCGTCTTCTCTTTTTTTTTTTGGAGCGTGCAAAAACAAGAAGAAAAAGAGAAAGATCATCAATTCACAAGTCTCTCGCAACATCACCAACACATAGCCTCTTCGTGGTGGCAGAAGAGAAGAAAAGAACCCGGAAAAAAAATACTTGACCGCCGGCACAGCGCCAGGCGAAAACAGAATGCGATAGTGTCTTTGTGTCTTCTTATTGCACCGACTATTTTGTTGTTCTCGAGTAAAGTTCGGGAAAATGAAGAAAACAAACGACAGCAACAATATCTGCTTCTCTACTTTCATCACGCAATCCGCTCGCATTAACGGAATTAGTATCGGGCGCAACAGAGAAGAAGAAAAAGAGAATATGAAGGGTAGAGAAGGGATGCTGATTCAATTGACATCGAACAGGAAAACGGAGATCTGGGTTGGTTTCCAGGAATGGGATGAAGTACAAGTTCAGGAGGAAAATATTGAACAAAAAGCTGTTAAGGATGAAAAGTGATTATCATGACTACAGAGCTCGTTTCTGAGACTCGCGTGTGTAGAGTACTATGGAGGAAAACCAATTTCCCTGTTGGTCGACGCTTGGCGCGAGCCCTGATTCCACCAACTTTGAAAATTTCAAGTGGCGGTACAGTTTTTGACTGGAGAATAGATCAAATCGCGATGCCATTGCAATTGGTGAAGACTTCGCAGCTAAATTGTCGGGGGAGCTTATCCAGGTTCGAACCAAACGTTTCAAAACTTTTTTCTTTGAGGTTTTCCTGAATACAAAATCTTGTACCTGAGCACATGCACAGGGCATAAAGGGAAGGGCAGTAAACAATATCTTTCGAAGAGTTTTGTGAATATCAGACACATGTTGTTTCTATGTGAAAATTTTCAAAGTATGTAAGGGTTCTCAATATTTTATAGTGAAGGATATTGTGATCAAACCGGCATCGTTATATCGGTTTTTAAAAAGTATTGCCATGATTCAATGCTCTCCGATGAGGTGCTACCACACATGGAGAGTATACCGGACAACAAAAGTTAAGTTATCTGTTGTCAAGATTTTCGATAGATGTATAGCGTCATGCTTCAACCGATGCAGTTTTATATCTGGACGAATTTTGATTCCGATTTCCGAGACAAACAGTTTGCGCGCTGATGGTGAATGGATTTGCAGTGGTATCCTACAAGTAGTATCCCTCACAATCAATTTTTGAAAAATGTCCTGTATATGTGTTTTCTCCAATGTTAGATTCATCAAGGTCTTCAGAACTATTATCTTGTCGGTGTGAACGAATAAGACGCCCACGGGACTAGTTTCGAATTCCCGCCAGCAACCGCTCCCGCATTGCCGCTCCATTGACAGCAGTCATGTGGCGCGGAAATATCTTTCATCATCATTCCTATATCAGAAGAGAGGCGTTCATTTTGTTTGGATGAGTAGCATGCAAATGTTAGAACATCTATCTAAAAAATGGGTCCCTTCCTTCTCTTCATTCTTCCGTTCTTCCTCGAGAGTTGAAGTACTCTTTTTCCTTGATAAGAACGCTATGATTCCATCTAACGAGATATTGTGACACTGTTTTTTTTTTTGGAAATTACTGAAAATTAATTTTTGCTCTTACAGGTTTGGTGGGCTCAACGAAGAATTCTCAATGGATTGTCGGAGAGATGAACTTATTGTCGACAGACTATTCCATCATTCATAATACTCCAGAATCTACACTTGGGCAAGAACCTCGATAAAGGTGTGCCTGAAAAAAATCAAGATGCTGATCAATCTCTCTGAAAAAATGAACAGGTCCGGATAAGTTTTTCACGTCTCAGATCCATCAGGATGCTCGGTTTTGGTGTAGATTGATATACGTTTCTTCGACATCTATTCTGATCAATTTTGATGGAAGAGAGACGATTTTTAGAACCCATTTCCAACGTTGTCAAAATTCTTGTGAAGCCTGGGGTAGTCTCATATTTTCTTCTTACTTTGTAAACTATCAATTGTTTAAATTTCTCTCATTTTTGCACCGAAATTTTATTCAACATTTCGAACTTCCATGCTCCTCCCCTTGCCCTCAATTCTCTAAACGTTAATCATTTAGTTGACAAAGTTTATCCCTGCCACACCGCCCACACGGTTACCAAACACACGTTGTCGGGCTAGAGAAACTTCTGTTGTTTCTCTGCCGTCTCTCTTGTCTTCTTCGGCAGCACCCTCAGAACATCGTCTGCCCTCTCTGAAATTATTCCGTTGATTAGCGCATTTCACCTGCAAGATGAACACGAAGCCGGTAGAGATGTTTCAATTCCGTTTCAAAATGGAACACTTTGAAGAAGATCAACTCGCTAATAATGGACTACACGTTGAGAGGAAGAACATTGAATGGTAAGTGCGGATGTCTCAGTGTATTGCATGTTATACTTTTAGGTATCATTGGTGTGAACTTTGTGTTGATGCAGAATAGTGTTTGTTGGAACTGACCATGAGCCTTGCTTTACAGGAGATTCGGAGTCAAACTTTGCGAGGACGGATACAAGCATCTGTTCTTGAAATGCAAAGACAAGAACCAAGAAAAAGCGGTCTTCAAAGTTCGCCTTTTTGGATATGGATACGAGAATCCTGAGCACGAAATCCCAGCTAACTTCTACAATAAGACCTTGGTGACAACTAGAAACGGAGAGTTCGAAGTGGTATCCAATCAGTTCAGGCTGGAGTATTATCTAGCCCCAGAGCGTAATACGGAGTTCTTCGCTACCATCTACGTGTACAGTCCTGATCATTTCGAGAGACTAGCAAGAAAAGAACGGAACTGGCGCTTCCACTTCAAAGTGGGAGAAGAGCGTCACCCCTATTCTGAAAAAAAATTGGCAGCCAAATCCGCCTACTTCCGACAGCTCATGGAAAACAAGGTCTATGAGTTGCAGCTGGAGAATGAAGGAGTCGATGTGACGGCATTCCTTAGTCTCCTAGAGCATGTCAAGGATTCCAACAAACGCAGTCTGCAGTTTTGTGGTGAGCAACGCAGAGCATGTTTCTGAAAAAAATCTTCTCTTTTTTCAGAGGATACCGTATTCTCCATTCTCGCTCTCGCCAAAAAGTATCAGTTTGGCTGTGTCGTTAGGAATATAACTCGCTACCTTCTGAAAACCGATGACATGAATCTCGAAACGGTTCTCAATAATATTCGTGGCTTCGACATGCCAAAAGTGGAGGTAAGTCGAATTCCAGTAGTTATCGAGATTTCAATTCTTGTTATTTTCAGAGAATTCTGACCAAAAGACTCATCGCATATCAGCAAGCCCAAGAAGACGCTGCGGAAGAGGAGTACGATGTGCCAGTTCTTATGGAGCACGGAGATGACAAGAAAGAGAACCAAGAAACCGAATCAATCTAAAAATCCAGCAGAATTTGGTTGTCTTGTTCATTCTCTTCACATGTATTTTGATCCTTGTAATCGTTTCACACCCCTAGTCATCTCCCATTCTTCAGTTTTTCACCCCACTTTCTATTCTTCTCCCACCAACAGTTGTGAAGTAGCTCCTCACTTTGTCTTTTCGAAACACCTTTCATCCCCATTCATCTGCTATCCTCTCACTCTGTCCCGATGTAGTTTTCTTCCCCCGTTATCCGACCAAACCCGATTATACTCCTCAATCGCAACATATTCGTTCTGTCCATGTCACCAAATCCCATTTACCTCACACTCGCACGTTCCCACATTTCCAGTACTGTTTTGCGCCGACTCGAATATCGGCACAGAAATCCTTTGATATCACTCTCACATTCCACACTCTCCCGTTTCCAGTACTATTTCCACCAACCCCCCCCCCCCCCCCCT
>LR544353.1:39975-68451 GCA_900536305.3 Caenorhabditis sp. 40 LS-2015
CCCCCCCCCCCCCTTTTCTCCTATTCGTTTATCTCCACATAAATCCTATCTGTGTTCTCTGATCTCTCTATTCTCGAGTATTCACCGGCAACACAGCAACACAACGGCGCCACGGCACTCCTCTCCGTCCCTCTTCCCTCTGTCGCCTTGCGTTCCCGAATAGCGTGCCAAAAGACGAGATGAAGGAAGGAAAATCATCAATAAATTAGCGGCTCCACAGCTCCGCCAGGCCGTCGGCTTCGTGTGCACATAAAAGAAAGAGAGACACCCGTCGGCCGTCGGCGCCTTTCAGCAGCGCCTCGGAGCGACGAACGAAGAAGAGAGGACTACACCACTTCTGCGTCTCTTCTTCTGAAACAATGTTCCGATGGAATAGAAGTAAACACACCAGCATGATTTACTCCTTCTCGGTGTTTCTTCTTCTCTTGCCGTGCCACTGCTGACGTCGGCGGAATTCGCGAAGGTGTCGGGAAGAGAGAAGAGAAGAAACGGCAAAAGTTGGAAGGAGAGGGAGCGACGGAAGACCTTGAAGAGAGAAGACAAGAAGGGGGGTTCGCCGTCACAATTAAGAAGATAAGAAAATTGTTTTCGGGACGCTGAACAGGGAACTGATAAGAAGTTGGTGTCGAGGGTTGTTGAAGAAAGGTTCACAACAAACCGTGAAAGAAACATAGAATGATTATTGTTTCAGAGATTGCGCCAGGATTACTAATAGGATACAGTATGGGTTCTGAGCAAACCGGTTAGCGAGTTCGAAAATGGTACCAAAATATATACAAATCTAAACTCTCTACGAAACTAGTCCTATTTTCCCGAAAATGAAACAGTTTTCCGTGAGTTCAACTCTTGCAGATAGCATCTTTCCCTCTGATTCCCGTCATTGCGACCAAATCTATCTCGCTTCCTGGAATAGTTATGAAAAATGACCAACTGAAACGAAAAACGATTCTCAGGTTGTGTTCGACGACTTCACAGATCACACAACCTTAGTGAACGGTTTTATCATTTAGTAGTTTACAGAGTTGTTCTTCTCAGCCCCAATAATGAGAAACCATCGTTTTCCAGCCATGAACTCGGACACTTGTTTTCGAATTCCTTTCTTCCTCATTCATGTGTATTACAGATATCTCGTTTTTTTGTTGTCTTGCTCAAGTCTTGCTCGAGGTTGTGTCATCTCATCTCGTCTTGAAATGGCCTGCCCTTATTACATTTTCCTACTGTAACTCCTCTCTTGAAATGTGACACCAGCTCTTTTTACACAAAAAATGTATTCGTGTCATTTTCTATTCACAAAGTTTCAGATTTCCTAATCAGTTTGTGTGTGACCCGCTGCGTTTTCACTTTCTAATAATCTCTTCAATGTGAGTCCCCTCTTTTTTCCTTCTTCTGGTGCTGAGCTCCGAGGAGCAGCAACGTCGCCGAGCCATGTTTTCTCTGCACTCTCCCAAGTCCGAAAGCAACAAGATGCACAACTCTCTCGAATAAACACACTCACACATGCATAAACACACATACATATTCTGAGAAGAAAGCGTCGCCGCGACCACAAAAGAGTGTCGCTTCGACGCCACGGCTCCACTAACGAGGGGAGCACATTTTCTTCTCTTCTTTCTTTCTATGGCAGCGCCAGAGAGTAGAAAAAGAAGAAGTAGTAGATGTATGCGTGCCTAGGCATCGAATTGCAAATGCGCTGCCAAATAAACAACCGAAGTTCACCGAGAGGAAGGGATAGGGGTCGGGAGGCACTCAGAAAAAGGAAATGAATGCAAACGAAATCAGCGAAACCGAAGAACATTTTTCTGACAACCACTCGGGAAAAAGATACTCTTCTTTTTTCTGTGGACTTTCTTGGCTGGCTCATTACACGTACACAAAACTGAACAAAGCAGTGAATGAAAAAGAAGCAAGAAATAAATCTACAGAAGATTGAAAGAACAAGAATTAGGATACTGAAAACATATTGGACCGGTTTCAGATGGAGACAAATAATGATGAAAAATAGTGCTGAAAATATTCAATTGAGAATATCTGGGCCACTTCACAGGATTCTTGTGTCACAATTTTCCAGCGATGAAACCTGTTTTTGAAATTTGGGGATCTCAAAAGTATTTCCAGGGCGGCTCAAAAATGAGATGGTAAATGAAAACCAGACACTTTGTACTCGAAAACGAGGTTTCAGCGACACTCCCGTTGAATGGAACGCGTTCCAGAAAGTAAGAACAGCGAGTTCTGTATCAGTAGAGAATCCCTGTCATATACTTCTCTAAACACCCGGAAAACCTGAGGCCACTTTCTCAAATAAAAAAACCGATTCTTTGAGGCGGTTTTTTCGAGTATTCAGAGCAGTTTTCGAGCTTTTTTATTATGATATTCGAAATCGGCACACTTGATTACATTTTCAAAACCAAAAAAAAGTTTGCCCGTATTCCTCCTTTAATACACCGGAGTTGTAAACCTCTACACGCCGATTCTCACCTATCCATTTTGACGTAGTCTGAATGGTTGTTTGATGTTTCGACGTTACGCTGCCCTTTTTTGTGGCTATGCCAGGAAACAACGAGAATCTCTCCAAATCACTTCTGTTAAAGGCTCACTATCAAGTTCCGTGGCGGCTCAGATAACCCTACTGGACACTTGAATGCTCTACAAGAATTGAATTCATGGAAACCGGAAAACCTGAGAAAAAAAATTAAACACGAATTTGTGCCGGTAAAACCATTCATTGTGACTGATCTTGAACAAACAAATGAAAAAATCCGACATTTGGTATTCCTGATCTTTCGGAAGACCTTGGTATCTCGTTTCAATGTTGGGTGTTATTAAAGAATATTTTTCTGTTACATCACAAAACCTACTTCACTTAAGTTAGATCTACCTCAGTTTAGATCCAGCTCAAAACCTGTGTGCTAACTGATCCAAGTAGTCCACAACGTTCATCTACAAAGCGAAAAATGATGAAGTTTCTGGAATAGTCGGACTAGCTAACACATACCGGTACAGAAAAGAACCCGGGGATAAGATTGATATGACTCCACATGACGGCATTCGAGGATTGTCCGAATTTGGTTTGAACTTTGTATTGCCATGATCGAACACTGAAAAATTATCATTTAATAGCTGTTGTCTGATGCCGGTTCTAGTTACTTACAAAAGTCAAACAGTTCTTGTTCGGTTGGACTGCATTCCCGTTTCTCTCGTCCTCCAACCAAGAATCGAGCGCAAATCCCAATCCAGATGGTGTTGATGCCGTTGAACCATAGAAGTCTCAACCCATCCATCGACTCGTATATGGATTCAATTAGTTTGAGGCTCCAGTTTGCTTCACACGGTCCAAAGACTCATCGTCCGAAGACCGATGGCACAGGGACCGTGTGAAACAACACGTAGAAATACTGGAGAGTTTTTTAGATGGCGAGAATGACTGGCTGCGGGCCATAAGAATAAGGCTGCGCCAACGCTTGTTGCATGACAAATGGGCGGAGCCTATCCGTTATTTGACGAAACTGGAGTTCAAAAATTGTTTCTCTGGACTCTCCAATGTCATTGAACTGCATGAAACCCAACACTAGTACAGAGGGCGATGATGTTCCAAACCACAGATTCTGAGAGCTCGGAAGGTTCTGAAGATCGAAAAAAGTTCTCAAGACGTGAGACTTTTAATGACTCTCCTAGAGCTAATACCGTATGAACAAACTCAGAAACATACGTTTTGTTTTTATGTCATTGAAATCTGGAGAGAACTCTCGAAAAATTTACATATCCGATCACACATTCCAAATTTCAGAGTCAGGACTATCTTCGACTTGTTTCATTAATGTGAACAAACAACAGGTCAACAATTCAATTAGCTTTTTTTAGACATTCGCAGTTGTATATTATCTGATTGTTGGAGATAAATCCTATTGAAAATGAAGTTGATATTGATCGCCTTTGAACAGAGTAGAAGTTATGGTTGTTGGCGACCACGGCTACCAAGGTATTGCAAATAGAGCTGTTCTGAAAAATGGTTTCTTGAGATCTTGAAATTCGATTTCCAAAAGGTCGTGAAACTTACATACGTAAGTTCAGGTTTATCTGACTAGCCAAAATTGTGAATTATTAAAAAATGTCTGGCATTTTATCACTGCATGTTCACTTCCATCAGAGTGAAAATCAACAGAACTCTCTTTCAAGCCAGCATAGCTTCGGTAAGTTTGAGAACCAGACACAAAAAACCGAACACTCTCTATGTTTCTATTTCTGAAATTTCTTGGGGAAATTTCGGATAAATCGTTTCCAGCATCTGAGAATCTTCCCTCGATTCCACATTTTCTTGTATCAAAGTCCACAGTTCATTTTTCTTCACTTTATTTCGTCTCACAAAGGCAAACATCACTTCCATCCGTGGTCAAGAAACATTGTTTCGGGGAAACTGCTCCTTGGCAACTCCGATAAGCATCAAATGAAAAGAGACTGGGAGAATGATGTTTGCAAGAAACGGAGATGGGACGCTTTGAATTTTTGCCTTTTCTCTAAGATTTGAGCTTCCTTGTTTTTTTGCAGAATGGCGAAAACCAAAACACATTTTGAATCTGCAGGATGACATATGGATGTGCTCATTACGTGCGGGTCCCGAAAAAGAAGCTGGATGTCGTTTTCAGAGAACCAGGAGTTTTTTTTTTCTACAGCTACTTTATTGATATGTGAACCCAAGCAATGAAAAATGAATGTTTCCCAAAGAAAAACCAATTGAAGACTGAGCTGACGAGAGTTTATAAGAATAAGTATACACGGTTTTATATACCAGGAACTCTTCCACACAGAAAACCTCGGACAGCAGCATATCCTGTTTGGTTGGCAGGGCAAGTCATATCATCAACTTTTCCATGAAGAGTTCCTGGCACCTTCTCAGTCCACATTATGATGCAACTCTGAATCGGGCCATTGGCAGAAACTCCATCCGGGTTGTTAGCGGTCCATTCGTAGCCAGCGAGTGTGGTGAGATAGACGTCGGTTTGAGTGAAGGCCTGGAATAGAGAGACATTCAGATTTGAATGGAAACTGTAATTTCTTGCATCAATCCCAGCGCATTTTGGTTGAGCTACTTGTTCGGTAGTGGAGCAGTTGGGTTTGCGGTTTCCAGACACCCAGAACATGTTTGCACCAAATGTATCCTTCAGGTTGTTGATCTCTCCTTGGCCTGTAAACAATTCCAGACATGTAATCTGAAATCTCTCTGATCTACCAGCAACGAAAACGCGTTCTTCGTCAGTTTCCAATCCAGACAACACTCCTTTGTAACTCTCGGTGCACAGCGCAGATGCTTGATCGTAGGTGAACATGGTGGTTAAAGACGCGTACACATAGAGACAGTATTCTCCCTTGGGACGGATAAACTTTGTGAAATCTGGTGGGCAGAGACGGGTGACTGTAATGGTTTGTCTAGTAGCTCAATTGGTTTTCGACTTTTTGAGAAACTGTTTGAGAACTTGTTAGCGAATCGGAGGATGGACTCATGTTTTCAGAAAGATCACAGTTTTGAATTGCATCCCATCAACAGTTTTCATCCTTTGTTACGCCTGTATTCGACTCACCATTATAAACAAAAGTTATTTCACCATTGTCATAGGTCATTGTGTATTCGAAGGACATGAGTGGATATCGCGGGTCATAAATGGTCATATTCACTGGGAAGATTGCATCCAACTCAGGGCACATCTCATTCTCATCGAGACTGGTTGCGTTGGTCTGAATACATCAACAGTCCGTACCTACACCCCGACTGATGTTACCTTGATAGACACGATGGAGTCGGAAGTTGGGTCCAGCTTCATTACAGCCGCTACAGTGTTGAAGTCGTAGTTATAACATGTGCCGCGGTCGAAGTGAGCAAGGATACAGTACAACGAGTAGTAACAATGCGACATGCAGATGTTGTTATTTTCGGCCTCCAGTAAATGGAAATCTCCGGAAGATACATACTCAGACGGACGACCCCAGAACTCTCTCATTACGTAGTCCGCATACTGTAAGAGTACTTCCCGTGAAGTTATAAATATCCCTCCACTCACCAAGCCGCCTGCCATAGCGAGCAATAGAAGAAGAGCGATATTCATCGCAATCCCGTTATTCCCAGAGCACCGAGGAAGCGCACAATTCGATTAGAAAGCAAATGAATGAAATGAGAGCTGCCGAAATGAGAATGAAGATTCTGTCGGAGCTCGGAGCGGAAGAAAACATATTATTGCTTTCCAATAGCAACGGAACCAAAACATTTTCCCGTTCTCGACTTTTGGTCTGTAGTGTGTGGCCCTATTCTCTAGTCTTGATCGGAATGGTCTTGCAGCGAAAAATAGATTGATGTAAGACATGATCACAGTGAGCACTCTAAACATATGGAGTAACTAATAGATGGCTGCTGTGAACAGGAAAATGTATAACATCGTTTTCAAAAACTACTGCCGACCTCCAGCCTTTTGCGTGCGAAAATCTAACTTTAGAAGTTTACAACTCGACATCTAGAGGTTGACATCAACTTTTGGAAACGCCATTTTTCATTTGGAGACCTGCTCTTTTCGTAGACACTCATCACATACCGGAGTGTAACATTACGACATTCCATAGTTAAACACATTCTAGTTGTGCTTATTATTAGTTTTTCATCTCATTCCAACAACGGAACATGACACGTAAAAACAACTGTATCGAATGAAATGCGAAATGAAGATCATTGAAAGTACGAGGGGTTATTAGTACTTGGCCCCGGAGCGTTTGATGGTCCGGGTTGCTGAGATCCTTGAGTCGTCGTCCCGAATGCAATGTTCAGAGGAGTGTCGTAGGAAGAAGGCACAAGATGAGTGGGGAAAGAAGGGTTCTGAAGTTGACCGGCAAGACCAGAGTACAATTGAAACGCTTGTAGAGCACCAGGAACAGAGCTAGAGGCTGTTGGTAGCATTTGAGTTGGATGATGAGGGTTCGGCTTCCTCTTCGGATCCGTTTTCTTGGCTCTCTTCTCTTTCTTCTGCGGTTGGAATTTGTAGTCCGGGTAGTTCTGAAAGTCATGAACTCATTCAGTTTAAAACATCCATCTTACCGACTTACCTTCTCATGTTCATACTTCAACCTTTCTGCTTCCTCGCAAAACGGCCTCTTCTGCTCGTCTGACATTGATTTCCAACCTTCTCCTAACTGTTTGCTGATATCCGAAGGTTTCATGCCGGGCTGCGATTTCAAGAGTTCTCCTCGCTTCTGTCGACACCAAATCATGAAGGGATTCATTGGTCGTTTCACATGGTCCGCGGATTTTCGGGGTGAAGTAGAGACCTGGAAAAGGAAAATGTGAGAACTTTTACTAATAACCAACGCAAAATTATGTGTGTCTGTTTTTTAACCGATATCGTGGTATCGATGATGCCCGTATATTCAGAGCTTTGATTGATCAAGAAATGAGCTCATACCGGCTCAAAATCATCATTCTCCAACGATGCAAAGTTTTTCGTGCGCTTTCTCGCACTGTTAGGTCAAAAAATTTCACGCTTGCCCGACGGGCCCCCGAGAGGACCCCTCTGGTTATTAACAGTTGCTCAGACTGAAGATAGTAAAAACCTCAAGTTTCTGCATTCTTGTTATCAAAATTTTAGAAAACACATTTGAAGTTGTGACAAAACGGGAGTCAACATACTCAACTTTTTTTGGCTACTGGAAACGAATTTCTATTCCAAAAAGATGTCGATATCAAAAACTCCAAAAAAAAGTGATTTTGGCAACAAACTGCCTAATTTCCAACTTACTAGGGTACTGTGTGAACGTGACAATGAGACTTCAGTATATGATTGGTATTATCAGAATGAGGTTTACTTAAAACGCATTTCTAGAATGTTTTGAAACGGGTAATCGTCTTTTCAAAAACAGCGGTCGATCTCTAGAAATCGAGTTACGAACTTCTGGATTTTTTGCACGCGCAAAAGATGTCTATCTCTTTTCAAAGGCACCCACCATATACTAACGTCTCATCATCATGTTCACACTGTTTCCTAGGCAGAGATGATTATTCCAAAACTTCCGACAAAAATTTGCGTTTCGAACATCTGAGTAATTTTACGATTTTTTCGAGATTTGTTGAAAAAAATGAAAAAGTTCCTGACAGAAATGGAAAGATTTCGCAGTCTCTAGGGAACACGCCAACGGATGCTCCAGGATGAAGTTTTTCATAATTTTTATATCTTCTACATAAAGGGGCCACCCAGGAATTCTACTGTTACCAGAACACTGTTGAAAGGAAATCTCTGATCTTTTGTTTAGTTTCGAATAGTTTTATTATGGTATCTGAATTGAATTGCAAAACTTGAGTATTGCGAAATTCGTTACAAAGCTATAGATGATTTCAAACGGTTTTTTAAAGTTCAGGGTTCTTATTCTTCTCAAACCGTTGAGCTTGACAAGTCTCAAATGATTTTCCACTCTGCGCCTCACGCTCCCTTCTCTTCCTCTTTTCCTTTTTTCAAGTTGACCCCTACGCAAATAAAACGAGGTAAAAAAGCGAGAACGGGAAAGCGGTCATTTTCGACTTTAAGGCTCTGGTTAAGTTTCTCGCGAGCACACTTCTAGATTTAAGTATATCCATCAGAGCTATCAAAAATGAAGTGATTTCAACACCGTTTCATAGAAAATCCCCGCCTGGTTAGCTGAGAATTTGCAAATTCAACGTTCTAATGATATCCTTTTTTTGAAGGCAATATACAAAAGCAGCTGGAAAGAAAGTCAATTCTCAACCCAAACTCTGCGTTCACAACGAAAGTAATCTACTCACACATAAATCAATTGGGTGCCAGCGGGCAAATAGGCACTTTTACTCGCGGGCAGCACATTCATTCTCTGCTGAGTATCAATTTACTGGCTAGCTCTATACAGGCGGGATTCTGATTTTCTCTCAGAATTGTTATTTTGACTTTTAGTTGTGAAATATTTATATTTCCTAATCAAATTCAACTTGAAAGTCAGTTTTTCTGATTATTATTTTTACAAATTTTCTTGAAAAAACTTAAAAACACTCACCTTCTCATACTCTGCTTTCAATCGTTCTGCTTCATCATAGAATGGTGACTTCTCTTGATCGGTCAGATTCCTCCACCCTTCTCCAAGCTGTCTGCTAATCTCTGAAGGTTTCATTCCGGGGTGCGATTTCAACATATCACCACGTTTCTTCTGACACCAAATCATGAACGGGTTCATCGGTCTCTTCACGTGCGCTTCTCCTTTCCGTTTTCGCGAGTTTCCCAGTGGATCATCGTCTTCTTGAGGTAGCGAAGAAGAGGTGCTCGGCTGGCGGTAGGCCATGACGGCCTATAACAATTGCAATTCGAAATAGAAACAAGAGGACGTAGAACAAGTAAAACAAAAGAGAGGGGACACACTGGACACAGCGGAGAGAAAGAATATGGATCCCCCCACACACACACACACAGCCTTTATGTGCACTCTTCCCCATACCCCCCTCAACCAACATAAGTCATCAACAGATGCCTTGGGTGAACACACAAAGACGATCTGTCAGCCAGAATGATGGCCCTTCAACTGGCCCCCAGATAGCGCATACGCAGGTGCCAGATCCATTCGCACATCTAATCGTGGGTCATCTCAAGCCATTATGCGTGTTTGAGGGTCCTCTCACAATTGTATATACTACTTGTTAGGTTGGTGCCAATTCTCAAAGTGTTTCTTTGTATTTGAACTCCAACCTGGTCTTCTCAAAAGAAACGAACGATCCGATGATCTAAATCTAGATAATACAGACAAAAAAGAGCCACCGCGGCGATCCATCACAAAAATCCGACGTTTGTGTGGCAGATCAAATGACGGATGGTGTTCAAGGTCTACCGACCGAATGTATTGTATGTGTGTGTGTGTGTGTGTGTGTGTATGTATGTATGTGCGTTTGCGTGTGCGCTTGCGTGTTGTTGGCCTTCCCAAACGACCCCCAACTGCTAGTAGACGGTTCTCAGGAGCGTCTGTGTTTACCTGAAGTTATTATTGCTAGATTGGGCAACGGAATGTGTGCTAATCCGAGGCTAAAGCGACCAGCGGTTTTTGTTTCCGCCTGCCCCACTGCTGCTGCTTCTGCTGACCCTTTCTTTCCATCTCTCTCTCTCTCACTCCCTCCCTCGCTCTCTCTCTATCCCTCCATTAGCATTGTATTTGACCTAACCAAAACCTTCCTTCTCTTCTCCGTCAGCCTCTTCTCCTCACTCTTCTTGCCTCCTTCTCCTCTCTTTTCCTCTTTTCTACTACAACGAAGACGTTTTTGCATACTGACCTTTTCCTATCTGTTTGATCTAGGCATCCGAATTTCGAAAGTTCATTGGAACGATGGAGTGTTTTGAATTCCATCGCTACTGTTCGTAGTGATTTTAAAACAAAACCTGTTTCTTTTTTTAGTTTTTTTCTGGACTATTTTCCTCAATGGTTTCATTAGTATAAGTAAATCAGTCACATTTTTCGTTTCATCGTAAAGAGTGCCTAAAACGATCTTCAAAAATTTTCAAAGACCATGTTCCCCACCGATACAACCATCTATGACTCAAATTAATCCGATGTTTTACTATTCTCGTAAAACAGCTACAATCTCTCTGTTTTTGCACTTTTTCCCACCGGTCGTATTCACAAAATATATATTATCTTGCCAACCAAAAGTTTCCAGAATGTCCCACCACCGAACCCAAAAAGTCAGTCTCTCCGTGTCCCAGAAGAGCATTGCTCCGTATGACCTCTCGCAGAGACCGAAGAATGTACAGATGGTAAATGAGGTGTCTGGAGAAGCAGTCAAGCAGCCGATGAATCCGTTCCTAATTTGGTGCAAGACAAAGCGTGGAGAGATGCTCAAGACCCAACAAGGCATGCGTCCGTGCGATGTCAGCAAGCAGCTGGGAGAGATCTGGCGGAGCATGTCGGACGCCGACAAGAAGCCGTTTGTCGATGAGGCACGAGTGTTGAAGTCGGAACATCAGAAGGTAAACAAAACATGACATTCGGACTTGAATCTTAACGGTAAACTATTTCAGAATCACCCCGACTTCAAAAGAAAGCATAAGAAGCAGAAGAACAAGCAACCAGTCGTTTACGAGGCACCGGTTCCCCAGAGCTCTACCCCCACCACAACCTCTACAGCTTCCTTCGTGACACCCACTGTGCAAACCCATCAATACTATCCTGCCCTGTCCACTCCTACCACTCAAGCTCCAGCGTTCACCGCTCAGTTCGTGCCAACCACTCAACATGGATACCAATACGACTTCGCTCCGATACCACCAACAACGTCTGCTCAAAGCATCGCGAATCCGATGACCGCAGGAACGGGATCCGCTGGTCCAGTCACAACTGCCTCTAATCTCCCATTCTTTTTCTAATTTTCGAATCGCCTCCATTGTATATTCAGCGTGTGAGAATGAATCGGGTACACCGCACAGCTCAAATCATGTTTATTTTGTGGGAAGTTTCGAGAACTGAGTTTCTGACTAGTTGTGAACGGGGTTATGAAACTGAAAAGTGATGAGTGCCATCAGAAACATTGGCTTTGAAACTGTTCAGCGCTTATTTAGAATCTGCTGTCGACCTTCAAAAGTGGATTTTGACTTTCTGAAGTTATGCCTTGTTCAGTAGGTTGGGAAGGGTTTTGCGTGCCTATTTCTTGTGGTTTGTAACATTTTTGAAAACTCTATCAAAGGTATCAAAATCACTGAACTGTCGTATCTTGTTCACAACGTTTCTTAGTAAAAAAGACTTGGTTGAGTTTTTGTGTCAATCAGAAAGGTCACGACTCACAAAAAAAAGTTCTCTGCAAATGTTGCTAACGCACTCCGAGGTGCAAAGTTGAGGGTGGGTTTTACGAACTGCTAAATCATATTAAACATCTATTTGAAAGATCAAAATTATAATCTGTCGGAAAATTGTGCATGTTTTATTGTATAGGTTCCCTTTCTCTGACGAACAACCTCGGTTTCTTTCTGTTCTTCAGTTTTTGAAGAACCTGGACTACAAAAAATATTTTATAGGTTCCATATGCTTTGATTTTCTGGCTTTACAACACAATATAAGAAAGTAAAGAGAATCAAGTATCCAAATCTCATATTGTTTAGATTTCTAGTTGACAGCTACCTTCAAGTGTAAACCGATAGACCAGCCTTCGAACATGTGCTCGTGAAAGTTATTATGTAGAAAACGTCTGTGTTTTTGGGTTTCTACTCATACCTCCAACCTAGTCATTCTCATCTCCGTTTCTTTCTCAAATGTGATTGCACCTGCACTTCAAACTTTCACTTTCCAGAATGAAACCGTATCTGATTCTTGGCTTTCTTTTCACCGTGACTTTTGGACACTGGCTAGATGACGCCTCTCGTCCAATGGCTCGCAACTTCGTTGACAGATTTAGAAAATCGATCAACGCCAGAAACCACCCTGTGAAACGGGGTCTTCTGGAACCTGGATTCACTTTTCGAGGATGTGATTATGTCCGTGACAAGGGTAACGGCGGAAATATTGTGACTAGTGACGATAGTTCGTTTTTGCAGAGCGCTTTGCTTGGGAACTGGGAGAAATCAGAAAAGCAATATTCTCTGTAGACTTTCTAACCTCTGAGGATCAAGGCGACACTATTCGTATTAGAATGAACATGTATGGATGGACTATCGATAGAGATGAAACTATCGAAGTTATTCTGCACAAGGAAGATCAACAACTGGTGTCCGGAAGAGTTGCCTCTTGTGCAGTACCGAGAGTGGCTAGCGAAATGGCTCAAAATTTTGTGGAGAGATTCTCGAAATCAGTGAAATCAAAGAAAGACTCATTGGCAGCCGGCTTATTGCAAACAACTTTCACTTTCAAAGGATGCAAAGAGATTCATGACAAAGGTTATTTCAAAATGTGTTGCATATGAAAAAAATGGTACTTTCAGAAGACACCATTGACAAAATTCATGTCATGTCTGCTTTCATCTTCTCCGTCGACTACAAGTCTTGTGAAGATTTGGATGAGAACATTCGCATCACCGTAGAAATGAAGGGATTGACAATTGGCAGAACTGATACAGTTGAAGTTATTTTGAACAAGTATGATCAACAATTAGTTTCCGGCAGAACCCTTTCATGTTGATTTTTGGTTTAGTGTTTTTTGAATGAATCTTTTTTACTGTCAAGTTGAAGATGGAAACGAAAACAAAAACGTTTAATAAAACAATTGTCTTCAAGTATACTTTGGAAATCAGATAAGCTCTCATTTATGAGGTCCAATTTATATGTTAATGAAGTCATGATCTAGACGCGGTTAGAAGATGAATGGGTGAGAGTGGTCCTTTCCCACCATTTCCCCCATACAACTTCAGCTTTGGGAAAGCAGTATTTACCTTGAAATCTTCTGGGTTTTTCTGCAGAAACTCCAAGGAATTTTTGGTTTTTTTTTAAATCTCCAAACCACTTTGGTGTTTTCTAATAAATTCTGGACAAAAATATCTGCGTGGGGATGACAGAATCTGAAAAGTGTTTTGATTAGCTAAGCGAGTAAGAGGAAGAAAAAAAGTGATCCTTTATGAAAATAAAAACTGAGAAATGTGCCTGAGAATGTCACAAAAAAATGATGAAAAGGCAGAGGTGGAAATGGAATGTGTTTAAGATTTCCTATATAAGATGTTCACACATAAAGTGGTAGGGTAGGCAAGCGGGAGGATGAGAAGTGAAAGTTTGAAACAAAGCTGAAAATTTGAAACAAATCACGAAAGGGGGGGGGGGGGGCAAAAAAAANGAAAGTTTGAAAAAAAGCTAAAAAGTTGAACCAAATCAAGAAGGGGGGGGGGGGTCAAAAACATGATGTGATGAACAAGGCTAGCTACTGGAGAAACGTTTTTGACTGACTATTCAGATAGAAATATCCGCTTCGTCATCATCCTCAACGTTCACTTCTACATCAGGAGAGTCTGAAACAGTGGTATCACTAGTGGCCGGGGTTTCCGGAAGACTCGGATTGGAAGCATTAGCGGTAACTACTGAAGGATAATTAATGAAAGGTTGCCCGTTCAGCGAGTACATTCGAAGGAAGAAATCAGTTAGGGAAGGTGGGAAGAGCATGGGATACTGTTGTGGGAACATAGGGGGCTGAACGAGTGGTGAAGATGGAAGATTGATAGTGTTGCTATCAAATGGAATTTGAGGTAAATTCGACATCGGGAAGCATTGTGAGTTTTGTGGGTTTTGAAGCCAGGGAAGCAGTTGATTTAGATGAGCAAGAGGATTCAACAGTGGCATTGGAGATCGGTCAGTATCTGAATCCTGTCTCTTATTTTCCCACCCTGTCCGATATACTGATGAATCTGAAGATGTTGTCGAAGATGCAATTTCGAAAGTTTCTTCCGCTGTTTTCATTTTTTTCGATTCCGGCGAGCGTGGAGCTGTGCTTAGATTTTCGATTGGGTTCTGGAAACCAAAAGTTTTGTCACTGTACTTTTCTGTATACTGGGATTCGTTCGTTTGACAGAAATTCAAAAGTTATGAACGATGGAAAAGAGGGAATGCTAAAACTAACCGGTGTGGATTCATAGGCTTTTTCGATTTGAGTCGCTTTTCTCTTGACGGGTTGTTTCTTTATCAAATGGCTCTCACATGGGGTACTTGATGTTCCTTGGACAGTGACAAATTTTTCGATACAAACCGTCTTTAAAAATTTGCCATTTTGGAGGACCAACACACATAACAAATAGCTGCGGTTCATGTCCAAGAGAGCCTGGAATAATGAAATTATGCTGGTTTTCATGGACATTTATTAGGACAACTTACACAACTTTTGCTTTTCCTTAAATTCTGGTCTTTATTTCCTCGCTGCCTAATTTTCGCTCGATCGAAACGCAGGTTAGTCTTCATCCAAATATCTCCAGTATTCCTTCCGAAACGATGCCAAACCTTTTGTATTTTCTCCACTCCGTCGAATGTTTCCGGCTTGAATTGGATGCCAAACTCATATTCTGAAGTTGGTATCAATCCACTGACACGGAAGTTCAGATACGGGCTAAAGTCGGACTCTTCAGATGACAACATCACCGAGCCATTGCAATTCTTCCATACGTCCTTTGCGGCGGGGTACAAGTGAACAAAAGGAGGTTGAGAATCGAGGTTCTCAATGGAAGCAGTTTTGGATTTCGCTTCAGGAGAATTCTCGGATTTTTTAGCAAGTTCTAGTCTCTTGGTTGACTTGAGTTCAGCCAGAGTTGAGTTCTAAAAAATAAGACATGTTAGATTGGAAAATTTTTGGCAACTCTTACCGAGCAGTTCGCAACAGTGACAAAGTCTGTGTTCAGAATTTTTGTGACTTTCACGATATTTTCATTCTTGAAAATTGTCACAACTGGATGATAACGACGGTTAATGTCAAGAAGAACCTGAAAATTTTCAACTTTTGACTGATCAAAATCAACATATATGTAAAGACAACTTACACAATTCTGATCCCTTTTCGATTCTTCTTCTTCATGATCTCCTCCCTTCAATGCGATTGTAAGGTTTCGGAATGAAACACCTCCCTCTTTCCAAAATATTCCGAACTGTGCTCCTTTTCGATTCCAAATCGGTCGTGGCAGTTTCGAAAAATCCATTGAGTCCGTCTTCAAATCATCGAGAGTTGTCTCCTTTCCGTCCACGTTTTCCGGTTGAAAGTGAACGCAGAATGTGTATTTTGCGCTTGGGTCCAATCCAGATACGGTGAATTTCAAATATGGGAAAAGCTTGGATTCTTCGGGTGTCAGCACTACATCATGTCCCAAATCCCGACATTCGTTCCATAGCTTGGCAACTTCATGTGACAGCGAAACATGAATAGTTTCCGATTCGGGGAAAAGTTTCATTCCGGGCCCTTTCTTCGACTCGTACTCAATTCGTAGTGGGTTCTGAAAGCTCAGTGAAAGTTAGAAGAAGGAGTGAATTTCAATAAGACAATGGATTATCATAAGACAATGGATTATCAGAAAACTTGGTTTTTGACATGATATTCAGTCAATCAAAGTATCATTGGTCTGATTCTAGGTTTGAAGAGAAAGGAACTAAAAAAAAGATAAAAATTCTCACCGAAAACTCAGCAACCGTCAAAAATTTTGCTTCCTTGATTTCCTTAGTTTTCACGACCGCGCCTTCTTTGAAAACTGCCATAATTACAGTATACCAACGGTTGATGTCGAGGGGAACCTGAAAATGAAATATTTCTCAACTCTTCAAAATGATTGTTGTAAACTCACACAGCCCTTTTTGACTTGAAACTTGCCCACAGCCATAAAATTTCCTCCGCGATCTGATTGTCCATAGTGACTCCATCTTTCACTGGCAAACTTTGTGAAATTGATCGATGTCTCTCCAGTATCAGTAGCGCTGATATATTCACTTTTTTTCATCCCTTCGGGTTTGAAACAAATCAGGAATCCATACTTTGCACGAGCGTTCAGTCCAGACACTTTGAAATTGTCTAGGAGAGTGCGGATTCTGGTTTTTCCATTTGCAATCTGTACTTCTGAACCGATCAGAGACCACTGATCAGCGAATGAGGGAGATAGACTTATGGATATTTGATCAGTAGTTGGTCCCATTTTCTGAGATGCAACAAGCAGAACAAATGAATCGAGTAGGGAAGTATTGGTTTGGAAGGGAAGGTAGGGAACAGAATCAATCTGGAGAATGAGAATGACTAGAATGAATGTGGACAGAATGAGTGTTATTGATTTGGCTACCGAATCTCAAGCTCCTCCCATTTCATGGGATCCGTGGGGTCCTGGGAAGATCCATCCGGTTTGGGTAGAGTGAGAACGGGGGTGTGCGCGGTGCAAGTACAGACACAATGAGCTGGGAATTCACAGATGCGTACTCTGGTGGGTGGGGTGGGTTCAGATATAGGTGGCAACTGTGTGTTTCCAGACAGCGAACGGTTTTACAACTGTTTGGGGTCACTCAACGTCAGTGCGCGGAGTGTCAGTGCATACTACATTCTAGAATGAGAAACTACTTGACCAAGAATAGGACTAATGAAATGAATAGAATAATGACTTTTTCCGAGATTCTTCACTGATATTGAAGTTGTCCGAAAACTAAAAATACCACTGAACAGTGGTTGTGTATGAAATCCAAGAAATGAGGGTGGGGTCTGAAACCAAGGATTGAACACGAACGTATCAAGAATGAAGATGAGTGGAGAACAGGGAAAGGCAAAACAATACATATCATCATATCGAAACTGAAAGGCGAGACTAGAAAAGTAATAAAAAGACGACAACGGACAAGTGAACTTGAGAAGTTTGAGAACACAACTCACAGATAGAATGAGGATAGAGCAAGCTGTGACCATCTTTGTCTTTTTATCACTCGTTTAATTAAATGCTGATCGCAAGTCAGTGACGATTTGCAAGGCACTTGAAAATACTACCAGTCGAATTCCGCCCGACTGACGCGGGGCTCCACCTCTTGGCCTCCGTTTGCGCAGTGGGAACTCTTAAAGCGGACATAATTACATCAGACCAAACACGATTGGGGAGCCTGCGGCCCTTTTTTCAGGGTTCATTTAAAGCTCCAAAAAGTGCAGCTTTTCTTTTAGTGCCTTCGGCCTTTCATTAAGAGACTCGGAGCCCGAAAATATTTCCCTCGAGCAAAAAAAAATAGAGGTCGGTTTTGAAGCCCTGGTAATTTATTAATAAGAAATACTGTAGTTTTCACAATAAAGAGGCACGTTTTGATGAATTGACATGAAAATGGACACATCGAAAAATGAACCGACATGTCGGTATGTCAAGGGAAATACGGTATGTTTCATGGAGATAGAGTTCAAGTTTGGTTTTACAGGTCAACACGGTTGAGAACGAAAATGGGAAGAAAAAACTAAGAAAAATTGGATTGATTCGGGGCAAGTGGAAACATGAAAATCAGAAATACGGGATAGGAAGGAATAGATTTAGATGGTGATTGAGAATACTACTAGTGAAAAAAAGAGACTGAAACCAAAGTCGGTATAGGCAGAATAAAATATGGGGAAGAAGAACACAAATGCACACGAATGAAATCAACATGAAGATGGATACTAAAAAAAACGGAGGATGATTTTTCTTGATATCTGGATTGGACGTCAGTGGAATGCTATACCTTGATTATGCAGATGATCTGAAAAAAAGTGCTAAGTGGGGAAAATAGAAATAATAAGCATTTACTAACAAAAATCACATGCAAATGGGAGATCATCTACACATTTTGATGATCGACATTTTCAAAATATGAGTCTTCATCTTTTGAAACAGAACTTACTGGGAAATAGTTTACAGCCCCGTGGAGGAAAACTAATGATTAGTGCAAATGAAAAAAATAAACTGACAATCCTATTATAGATCACTTTTCATTTTTGCCGCAGACATTTGAGAGCAGAAACACTGTACAACAGTACCAATTAAAGATGCCTTCTCAGATGCTGTCCATTATTCTAAAAGATTTGTAATGAAATAAATGAAAAACAGTGTAGTCAAGAAAAAGTACTATTTTCTAGTTATTTCTTAGAGCTCAGAATGATTTCGGACGTCACGTCACTGTTCTCTGCTTTTTCGTATCCCCCGCAACTTTTTACACTACTCATCAGTTTTTATCTCACAGACTTTGTAGGCTTTATCCTAGTTAGTCTATAAAAAGTTCACTAACTTACCTCTCCATTTCATTTCCACAATCTTTTCAGCGGCTTTAATTGCTTCCTTCTGCTTCAAATGTGCCTCGAGGAATCGTTGCGCCTCTTGACTTCCCACTACCAGATCTGGCACTTCCCTCGGATGTGGAATGATCGAATCCAGAAGAACGGGAGGCATCGAGCGGGGTTCTTTATGGTACAGAGACCAAAAACAATCGCAACGGCCACATCTACACACGCCTGTTCGACGAGCGGTCAGGGCCAAATCCCAAGTTGAGGAGGATCTTCCAGATGCAGCAACGCTGTTCATTTGTGTACACCGACACTGTTTGGAAGGAGCGAACCATGCTCCACTTATTCGCTTCGGTTGGAAAACTCGAAATGGTAGTGTTGGAGAGGGTGTTCTTTCTCGATTTGAAGCCATTGTCGATCTACGGTCTGATCTTGGGGCTGTAGTAGTTGTTCTCTCTCCACCGGAAGCCAATTGTGATCTACGGTCTGCATCTGGAGCCGTCGGAGCTGCTGTTCCTTGAGCTTGTGTCGTCGGCAATGCTCTCTGCTGAACTGGAGCTGTGGGCGATGTCTGGTTCCGCTCTGGAGTCGGTGGCGACGTTGGCGTTTGAACTGAAGCCAATTGACGTTGTTGAGAACGTATCCATTTTGCTTCCACAAGCTGCTCAGCGATTTCAAGATACTTTTTCTGAGTCAAATGTTCCTCGAGAAGTTCTTGCGCCTTTTTACTTCCTTCCTTCAGACCCGGCGCTCTACACGGATGTGGAATTATTGAATTCAGGAGAATGGAGGGCATCGCGAAGATATCTTGATGGTAAAGAGTATAAAAACATTCGCATCGGCCACATGTACACCAGCCGGATTGATGAGCGATCACGGCCAAATTCCAAGTTGTGTACGGTTGACCAGATGAATCAACGGTTGCTAAATGTGTACAGCAGCAATGCTTGGACTTGGCTAACCACGCTCCCTCAGCTTGACTTTCCTCCGGTTGGACCACTTGAACTGGAGCTGTTGGAGCTGTTCTCTCCCGACCTGGACCCAATGGTGATCTACGGTCTGGATGTGGAGCCGTTGGAGCTACTATTCCTTGAGCTGGTGTTGTTGGCAATGCTCTCTGCTGAACTGGAGCTGTCTGCGATATCCGGTTCCGCTCTTGAGCCGGTGGCGACGTTGGCGTTTGAACTGGAGCAGGTGGCGACGTTGGCGTGTGAACTGGAGCCATTGGCAATGGCCTTCTTTCAACAGGAGCAGTTGGCGCTGGATCCGCTATTGGTCTTCTATCCTCGACTGGAGCCGTTCTCGATGGTTGTACGGCAACTGCTGCTGGAGGCAACGCTCTACTTTGAGCTGGAACCGTTGGTGGTCTTCTTTCTTCCACTGGAGCCATTCTCGCTGGTTTCACTTCGACTGGAGCTGCCAACAACCTTCGCTCTTCAACTGGTCTTGTGGGCAATATAGTGTTTGGACCTGTAACCGTGGGCGATACTCTGTTACGAGCTGAAGCCGTTGGTCCACTTTGAACAGGAGCCATTGGCAACGGTTGGCTTTCGACTGGGGCCGTCGGCAACCTTCGATCCTGAACAGGAGACGTGGACAATCTTCTTTCTGGAAGCGGCGCTTCATCGAAATCCATGGCATTGTCTTCCACATTGCCCTGCACTTCTTCATCAGCTGAGTCCATCACTTCGTCTTCCTCATCCTCCTCATTCTCCTCGTCTTCCTCTTCCTCATCCTCGTCTTCATCCTCCCACTCCGCTTGCCCAGCTCCATCATCATCCGACTCAAGCACCTCCAACCGGTGGGAATTATTCAACAACTCGCCATACTTCTGTAAAACTTTAAAATCTTTTTGCATATCTGCGAACCGACTACTCACCGCTCTGATGAGTTGCTTTCTCGTGAACTCGGTGTTCCAAAGTGGGTGGGGGAATCCTTTCCATCGAACCAGGTACATGTGCCTGGCTCCAACTTGTCTCCGGCGCAATATCCGCTCCACTTCGTATTCTGAACAAGAGAAATGTTTTGAAGAAAACCGGGCAGTCAACTCACGGCCGCTATTGTACGTCTGGCCAGTTTCCTTCAATTTGAAGTTCTCCAGCAGCTCCCTGTCTTCCTGAAAATGTATAGTTTAGGACTTCTAAATTCGAACCTCTGATCAACCTAACTGACTTGAAAGAAACGTTATTCCTTACAAGCAAGGTTGGGTATGATCCTTGAGAATTTTCTGCAAACTTGCTCACTAGTACTTTTCATCACGCTGAAAACGATGAGAGAAAAATTATCTGCCCCAAACTCACCAGAAGCTCAAAATTAAGTCTGAAAGTTTCAGCCAAATTACAGTGAATTTCGATATCATTCCTCCTCTATGCTCTTCGGCGGAGGAGATCTTAATAGCAGCGCAGTTTTTTTCAAAAAACTTCCATGTCTACAGTTTAGAAGTGGAAATTTTCAAGAAACAACTTTTTTTTTAAATTCGTGTTAAACTTGGCTGAAACTTCCAGACCTGATTTTGAGCTTCCGGTCAGTTTGGGGCAGATAATTTTTCTTTCATCGTTTTCAGCATGTCAAAAAGTACTAGTGAGCAAGTTTCCAGAAAATTCTCGAAGATAATTTAAAAACAGCTTGCTTGTTAGTTAAATTATTTTAATCATTTTTAACTGAAAACAAGCAAACTACGCATCTCATCATTTTGTGGTGTCACTCTAACTAGCAGATTCCGTTCAGATATACTTTGAGAATTTTCTCAAAATTTTCACACTGGTAGTTTTTCATACGCTGAAAACAATGAGAAAAGAATTATTTGTCCTTCGGTGGCTAGAAGCTCAAAAACTTGTCTGAAAGTTTCAGTCATTTTTACACGCATTTCCATTCCCTCAAACGCCTCTCAATCCCCCATCTCCTCATTGCCCTCCGACGCCTTAGCTTTCAATGGCAGTGTGGTGTAGGGGGGAACGGTGGGGACTGGGAATCGTGACTGTATGGTTCTTGAAAACATTTTTCTTCATAAAACTTACGTTTTCCTCAAAATCAAAAACTTAAAAGCTATAGTATTCAGTGTGTTTTGAGGACAATATCATGTAGAAAATGCTTGAACCTGTCTCTACAAGGTTTGCTGATGAAAAAACGACGGAAAAAGAATTCAAAAAAAGTTCCAAAAAAACGAGGTCGAACCACACTGTCACGATTCCCAGTCCCCTCTTTTCCCACCTACACCACGCTGCCATCTGAATTTCTGGCTCCGGAGGGCATAGAGGAGAGGGGGGATTGAGAGGCGTTTGAGGGGATGGAAATGCGTGCGAAAATGACTGAAGTTTTCAGAAAAGGTTTTGAGCTTCCAGTCATTTACGGGCAGATAATTTTTCTCTCATTGCTTCAGCGTATGAAAAATTACCAGTGTGAAAATTTTTAAGAACTTCTCAAAGTACATATCAACGAAATCTGCTAGTTAGGCTTTTTTTTATGAATTTCTTAGAACAAAAGCATGATGAGTGACTTTTTTGTTCGAAATCGGATGAACAGTGCACATAAATCATTTCAGAGGACATTTTTTTCGAATTTTCACATTTTCTCAGTTTTTATTTTGCCATTTTACCATTTTCAAAACACTCACCTTTGACTGAAATGCGTCTTCTCTCACAATACTGCGCGATCCATCCATTCTCTTCACTTTGAACATCACATAGCCTCCAATCTCCCGATATCTGAGTATTTTGCGGAATACTTGTCCCTTTTTCCACATTCTGAGTTCTCCTGACTGATGACTGAAAAGTTTGACTGTTTGTGACAATTTCCCAGAAAAAAAAGAATCGGTGGGAAAGTAGTAGCGAAAAATAACAATTTTTTTTGTCACGAAAATTTATTTGAAAGGCGAAAAAAAAAATAAAGCTTAACTTTAAACACAAGTAGTAGAAGTTTTTGGAAAACATTGAAAAACGAACAAGTTAAATTACTGGAACGTTTTGAAAAAATGGGAGTAAACTATAAAAGAAAATGTGAGGAACAAAGGGGAGAAAGAAGAGGAGACACGCGAGGAGATGCCACAAGGAAAACTGCCACGACAGAAAAGTGTGTGTGTGTGAGAGAAAGAGAAGAACAGCAAAAGAAAGAACAAGTGGAGAACTGGAGACGCAGGGGCTGAGAGAAAAGAGGCCGGGGGCACAGAAAAAGCGGCGAGGACGGGGAGACAGAGAGAGTCACAGTGGACGAAGTATCCACAAGGAATTGATGGACGCAGGCAGAAATGAACACCAAAGACATGGAGACAGCGGGAAAGAAAGAAGGGGACGCGGGTGAAGGAGGGCGAAGAGGTGAAATCGAGGTGGAAAAGGAAACGTGGAGACAAATGGAAGTTAATCAATTTCGGGAATTGATGACCTTGTCGACGTCTTCTTCGTATTGAGAATGTTGGAAATCGCGTTCGTAAAGTGCACCATGGCCATAACGCTCCCACCATGCTGAAAAAAACAAGTCAACGTTCGATCAATGGTTTACCAGAAAATTTCTGGACTTCTTCAGTTAAACTTTTTCTTATAATCTGGAGGCGAGTCGATTCTACAGATTATAGAAACAATCAACCCAATAAGTCAAGAAACAGAGTTGAGACGTACCGTTCTTCATCGCATCCGCGATTTGTGCATTAATCCTGTCAAAGTTGGCACAGACCAAACTGTGTTTCTTGTTTTCCAAGTCTCTGATTGCATCTGAAAAAATAGATATATCTAGTCACAGTTAACCAGAGAATAAAGCAAGCCAGACATTTTTCGATAGTCAGAACAGAAAAATGTGTGTGTTAGCACGTAGAGATTTCTCTTTAAGGTTTCCTATTCTTGAAGTAAAGAGAAATGCAGAACTTACTTCGTGCGCCGCGCACTTGACCTTGTGATGGGCGGCCTTGATACCATGCCGGGTGGGATCTGCCAGCGGCGACGTACTCGTACACTTGATGTAAGTGTTCCATAAGCTTTCGCCCGGCCTCACTGGGCATCTGTCCCAGTCTTCCGCCCCTCCAGTTCTCTGGTTCTGGAAGCTGGTGACGAGGATCGAAGCCAGGATATTTGGCCATTTCGAAGGAATACGCCAGCTCACGGGGGTATTCGTTGATTTGCGGAACGTCTTCTCTTGCGGCTTGCTCGACGAGCTCTGAAAATATGCTGATAAAATTAGTTGCTTTAAACTGGTTATTCATTATTCCCTACTTCTAAAAATAGTGTTTTTGGGAGAAATTTCATAGTTTTTCTGTCAACATGTGAAGTTTTTCTTCTTTGGTTTTACCCATTTCAAATTCATATCAAAAACATTACTCACCTTGATCTTTCAAATCCTCCAAATTGAACATTGGATGAGCCATTCCGCGGGTTGCATATTCCATGGCTTGAAGGGTCACTAGCCGGAAATGTTCCAATTGATCGGGGGACAGTGAGGGTGTCTTGTGTCGCAAGCTGAACTGGAGTTGGAGCACCGGTTCTTCCAAAGGGTCCTCTTCCACCGGGAGGTCTTTATGTCGTGGCTTCTTGACCTCATTGATTTCCGCTTCCACATCCTCTTTACGCCGTTTCTGTTGTCCGGTTGGGCGAGCCAGTGCCTCCTGGCTCCGAGCTTCGTCTCGAAGACTCTCTTCCTCGTATCGTCGAGCTTGCTCAAGGCGCAGGGCTTCATCTTCGCGTCGGCGCCTGGCTTCCTCCTCGCGCTTAGCTTCTTCCAACCACTCCTCCTCCTCCTCCTCGCGCTGAACTTCTTCCAACAATTGCACCTCCTCCTCCTCCTCGCGCTGAACATCTTTCAACCATTGCACCTCCTCCTCCTCCTCGCGCTGAACATCTTTCAACCATTGCACCTCCTCCTCCTCCTCGCGCTGAGCTTCTTCCAACAATTGCACCTCCTCCTCCTCCTCCTCGCGCTGAGCTTCTTCCAACAATTGCACCTCCTCCTCCTCCTCGCGCTGAACATCTTTCAACCATTTCACCTCCTCCTCGTCGTCCTCGTCCTCGTCCTCCTCGTCCTCCTCGTCCTCCTTTTTCTTCTTCATCTCTTCTTCCTCCCGAACCTTGACCTTGTACTCTTCCAGCATTTCCTGGTACCCCTGAAATATTTTTTGTGAATTTACAAAGGAAAGAAATAGGCCTACCTGACTGACGAGCTCATTTTCATTGAACTCCTCGTTCCAGACTGGATGGGGGTATCTCACCCACTCAATCTGGTAGTAGCGGTCTCCGTTCCGCTCTCTGTGGCGGAGAATACGCTCCGCGCAATATTCTGAAAAAAAAAAGTTGAATGCAAAATTGTAGGGAAAAATTGCTCACCTCCGCCATCAGTGTAGGTCTGTTGGGAGACCTTCATTTTGTAGTTCTCCCTCTTCACCTGGTCGACCTGTAAATTGGTTCATTAGAGACTTCACAGTATTGATAAAAAAAGACCGAACAGGTTGGTTTTCAATGACCCGATTTTTATGTAATTTTGTACGTGTACCGAGAAATTTTCTATTCTTTTTTTTTGCAGTAGCCAAAATTTTAGTTTCACCAAAATCGAATCAGTTAAACCACCCATCATGGTTCTGAAATCGTTCGAAATTCGCAGTTGAACAAACCGAAATTGGGACTCAACAAACAAAATTTTTCAAATTGAACCCCAAAATGTTCGACTTTCCAATTTTTTTGGAATGTAAAGAAACTTGTTAGATTGCTTTGCGAAAAATACAGAAACATCGACGAAAAAGTGGAAAAATCAAAAATTTGAGGCTCGAATTTGAATAATTTTCCGGGTTGTCTACATTTTTTCTTGTTTTTTGTGGTGAAAAAAACTGAGGTGAGCTAAGTAAACAAGTCGATTTCGACAATGAATCGAAAAGTTTCAAAACACTCACCTCCTCGAACTCGTGGTTCTGAAGCCAGACGACGGCTCCTCCAGCTTTCTTCATCATCTGCACCTCGAACTCCACATATCCTTCAACTTCACGATGGCCGAGAACTTTGTAGATCTTGGACATGGTTGCTTTGCTGAAATGAAACTATATTTTGAGAACGAAGTATGGGGATTGATTGAGATAATTCGATAGAGTATTGGAGGGAGAAAAGTCAAAAGTGAGTGAACAAATGTTAAGAAGGCTGACAGCAATTCGTGTTCAGAGGAACAACGGTTTTATTGGGAAAGGGCAGACAGTGCAGAAATGCAGATTCGGTCGAAGACAGACCAAGAGGTGACTCTTTTTGGGTGCGGGACCAAAGCAGGAAAAGAGAGAGAAGTGTAGAATGACAAGGTGAAGGAGAGGAAACTGGGGACAAGAAGAAAGCAACCGATGAGATGGTTTCTATAGATAAAGGAATGAGAGACTTGACAGAAATACGAAAAAGAATGGATGGATTTCAAGAAATAACATTTCGAAGCAACTTGAACAAAAATTACTGAATTCTGTCATGTCCACAGACCTTAAAAATGAAACGAAAAGTTTCCTGAAATTTTTTTTCCGGAAAACTGTTTTTTCTATGTTTTTCATCTACTCTAGAAATCACTTCCTCAATCAAATTTTCTACTTTCACACTCATCAACATTGCTTATTATCCGTTGCAACGCGAAGGAAATAAAATCCTCCCCGTAAATCGACCCCATGTCCGCAATTGCGCGTCACTCACGGTGTAACCGCAGACAAAGACTCGGAAGGGGGCAGAGGAACACACAGGGGGTACACATGGGGGTACACAAAGGAAGCAAAGGAAGATTTCGGTGAAACTTGACAGGCATTGCTCATGGTTAGATTTTTGATGACGATTTGGGAATGAAACGATACGATCAGAAAAAATAAACTGACAGAAAAATGATTCCAGTTCCAAAGAATAGTGAAAAAATGTATCTGTGAAAATATGGGCGGGAAACGGAAATTTTGAAAATTGAGAGAGAGAGAGAGAGAGAGAGAGAGAGAGAGAGAGAGAGAGAGGGGGAGGGGCGGAGCCAATTCAGGAAGAGAGAGAGAAAGAATGGATGATAGAATAAAGGGTTTCACAATGACAGGTTTTATGTCGCAGGAAAAAATGGGAGAATGGGAAAACGAAAAGNAAGGGTTTCACAATGACAGGTTTTATGTCGCAGGAAAAAATGGGAGAATGGGAAAACGAAAAGGAATTGAAAAATATCACCTTGTCAAGTATAAAAGGTCAATTCATGCAGTTAATGAAAATCTACCAGTCGGTTTACGCCCCGCTGACGCGGGGCTCCACCTCCTGGCCTTCGCTTACGTCCCCGTTCTGGAGCCTGCGGCTCCTTTTTCAGGGCCTCCGACCCTTTCAATTAAAGCCTGGAACCTGTAGCTCCTCTGTCTGTCCCTTTCCCTTGATCTCTGGCGCCTGTGCGTTCTTTGTCAGACCCTCCGGCCCTTCCAACTGAAGTCTGGAGCCTGCGACACCTTTGTCAGGTCCTCCGGCCCTTCCCCCCTGACGTCTGGAGCCTATGGCTCCGTTCTTACTGTTAGTAACTCGATTTGTAATTCAATACGTTTTTTCCCAGCATTCAACGTCCCTGATGAGAAGCTTCAAAAATTTCGAAAACGTGAAAAAATATTTCCGTGAACCTGTCACTCTCTCTTCTCAAAGTGGAATCGCAGAGTTAACACTGAAGAATGGGAAAATAGCTGTAACTTTTTTCAATTTTTGAACGATAGAAAATTCAAACATATTGTCATAAACTACAAAAATTTTCAATTTTGTGGTGCTAAATGCAATCAAATCGGTCCCGAAAAAGATGAGTTACAACTGCCGACATCCAAACAATCAGATGGTTTAACAAAAGAGCTGTAACTTGCTCAATTTTTAAGATATAAAAATTCTAAGCATATGGTCATCATTCCCAATATTTCAGAAATATTCTGTCAAAATTTCAAAGAAATCGGTTCAGTTTGGGTATGAGAAAAGGTGCGCTACACATTTGTCGTTTCAAAAATGTCAAAATTAGTACTGAGAGAACGGGAAAAGAGCCGTAACTTGCTCAATTTTGAACTTACAAAAAATTGAAACATACGAGCCTCAAGTACATAACATTCCTCATTCTATGGTACTGAAAGCTAAAAATTCGGTGCAGAAAGAGATGAGTTACAGCTGCCAACACATTTTTCAAGTTTTCTTTTTTTCAAATGTTATTAGTAAAGATAATTGAATACACGTTACGAAATCGTCTGAAATCGGATGCTCAGAAACCACTCATTCTGATATTCTGCATGACGAGCATTTGTTTCGATAGATTTGAAGTGCTGAGAGTTGTTCTGAGACCTGTAGTTTCTAATTTTGCCCCCAAAACTGAGATTGGAATGCGAAGATTTCAAATACGGTTGCTTTTTGTTTTCATAAGAGGGAGCGTGACAAGAACCCCCAAGGTCCAATTATGTTTTTTTTTTCGGCGTTCCCTTCTCTAAACGGAAGTTTGAATATTCAAAAACATTCGCAGTATCCGACGTCCGAATGTTTTCAAAACACCCGCCCTGTTTCAAACTCACTGGTCTTCTAGTAGTTTTATGATCGCAGAAACATTTTAGGGAAAAAACTGATTGAATACCGCGAAAAAACCGAAAATCAAAATTTTCGAAATTCGTTCGGGGACTTCCATTTTAAATTTTACTTGGGAGGAGAACACAGGATGAAAAACCAATTAAAAAACCGTGTGGATATTCTGAGATACAAATCATTTAGAAAGCAGTCAAAGCCTTATCTTCTCTACCGCAAGTAATCTGCCATCTTCAAAGTATACCTTATTCAAGCATCTGTTCAGAAGTCATTTGTACAGAAGTTTCACATCCACTGTCCTTCCTTCTTTGAAGCCCCCCCCCCC